>VXBO01011180.1:454962-546438 GCA_013400135.1 Rhinoptilus africanus | reverse complement strand
CCCCCCCTCCATTTCCTCACCCGGGCGCCCAAGCGGTTCTGCGGGCGCGCGCCTTGCTGGAGGCGGGGGGGGGGGGACGGGGGACGTGCCCCACGTCCGCGCGGGTTGCCCTTAGCGAGGCGGGGTCGCGCGGGGCGGCCTCGCTGTGAGGAGCGTGTGACGTCAGCTGCGTGTATGTCCCCCCCACCTTCACGGGCCCTCCCCGTCCCCGTTCACCGCCACCGCTCGTGTGTCCCCGCCGCTGAAAACGAGGAGCCGGGGGGGGTCGGAAAGACCCGACATCTTACCGGGAGGCGCCGCTGCTCCTCCTTATTAAAAAAAAAAAAAACAACACAAAACCCCCACATTAGTTCGCCAAGAAATTCTCATCTTAGGAAGGAACGCGGCGCAAAGACTTCCTAGGTTTTCCTCCCGCAATCGCTGGGAAATGAGCTTACAAGAGGAAAGCAAGGTCTTCAAGGTGTTTGCATCGTTGCGGGAGCGAAAGCTCTCAGAAAACGGCCAGATTTTTGCAAGAATTGCCATAAAGTCGCAGGAGTTGGCGATGCTGCTGTCATGGAGACGGGACTTGGCATCGCCCGCTTTCCCATTTACACCCCTCTCGCCAGGGAGGCTCCAGCCCGAGTGAGTTGTTACAATAATTAATAGCACATATACATGTTCAGAATGCTTTGCGAACAACACCTAATCTCATCAATTTGTGAATTTACTTGTTTTAATCCTGTCGCAGAATTACGGTAGTTACTGCTTCCCTCACATCCTTGGGAGATGGAGCCAGTAATTGGTTGTATACTGAATAACCCATTGCCGCCATCCAATATATATAGCCGCTTGCTATGCATTTTTAATGCAATATATAGCCACCTGCTATGCATAGTGCCTGATTTTTAATGGAGTTGCAGTCTGGTGAGAATATAGGTGCTGGGATCCAAACCATATTTGAGAGGCCCAGATTAAATGAGTAAAGCAGCCTGGAAAGACGGTACCTGCTTTTAAAACCGTGACAGGAAAACAAGGCAGGAAGGATTTCAGAAACTAGGCATGAGTTCAACAGCAAAGCAGAAAGGCACTACCTTTAGGTACAGTGCCATTTTCCCAATTTTAATAAAGCTTTGTGCCTAGAAAGAGAACATTCTTTCCCCTTGTTTTTGTTTTGTTTTTTTTACCACAGTAATCTGGCATAGTTTCAAACTCATTCTGAACCGGGATAACTGAAAGGAAAATAAAATGCCACCCTGCAAAGTTTTCAGTAGGTGGGTCAGTGAATGTGAAAAATGTTTCACGAGTTCTGGGACCACAACAACTTTTAACACAGAAATAAGAAAAGATTATAGAAGAAAATAAAATTTAAAAAAAAGGAAATACGGACACTTCAGAAGGGAGAAGCAGAGGTACAGTTTTTGTAAGCTATTCTTCACTAAATTAGGAGATAAAACTGCTTCATCTCATAAAACAAGCTTCTCCGCGTTAGTTAAGTGGTGGATAGAGGGGCTAGGTGATGCAAATTTTGAAAAACATTTTACAATTCTCTCATTAAATGCTTCCAGAAAAACTACATATTGGGTTGTGGGGAAGAAACAATGTCATGGACCAAAAATTAAGATAAATGAAATAGGAGAATGCATGATCACTCATATTCGTGGTGAAAAGCCAAAAGAGGCAGGTGGTTTCAAGATTTTGTGATAGGACTTGTGCAGTAAATACCCTTAAAAATAATCTAGAAAAAGGGCTGTACAGAAGGAGACAACATTTGTAGAAGACAGAAAATTACTCACAATTGTGGGGCAGATTGTGAAGATACTCGGAGTGGCCCAACTGTGTAGGACGACAATATAATGACAATTTTAATATAGATAAATTGTCATCAATACAACACAGTACATACAGGAGGAAATCTGGTTTTCCATTGTAGATGGATCAAAAATGGTGGTTTAAGAAATACACCAGCATCCTAGGGGACAGATCAGTAGGAATCTCTTCTCCATTTATGAACAAAGCCATGCACTCAATGTGTCAAGATAAAAAAAGGAGAAAACCAGAAAATGTTGGATGCCATGCCGTCATTTCATATCAAAAAGTTTTGAAGAGTAAATGTGAAGGAGAATGTACATTACACTGTGAAAATGAAATGCCCAATTCCACTTAAGTGCTGAAATGCCACAATTTTACTTTAGAGCCCCATGTTTAGTGGCTTCTCCCCTATGATTCTGAAGTCTTTTCCAAGATGTCACCTTCCAATATTCAGTATGCCACTCATAGCTGATGTTCCTTATTATTTTATAGGTTCAGATTTTCCACATTATATGAAATATTCCATTTAAAATTCATTATTAGGTGAATATTGCAGCTGTGCTGATAAATATTCAAGTCACAGGAAGCATCAAAAAGAGAGGAAATTACTAGACAAAAATGTGTGGCAGAGTAGTTGGTTATCATGAAGAAAGCTGCTGTCAAAAGTGGCAGGAAACTGCTTGTCACTTGTGACTGGCAGACTGCGAGGGAATGGGTGCAGAGGGCCAAACCTGAATGGTTATGTGAATCATTCCAAATAAACGTCGCTGAAAATCTTACAGCCCACAGGACATCACACTTGCCATCACCACTTTCACCTGAGAGAACAGATTTAGAAATGGTATTTGCCTGTTCATCCTGCAGATAATTATTCTTCTGAATAATTATTTACTATGGATCTCAGAAGTTATTTTTAAGACATACTTATCCCAAATTTTATTAGCAATGATTATTTATATAAGTTACTGCCCAACATAGAAACTACACTTCTCTACAAGAGTAGCTTCACCATATATAGAAAACCTCAAACTATATAGGATATTACATTTCCTTTTGAAAGCAACAGCTTGCATCTTCAACGTTATCTACCAACTGACAGGATGGAAATTTATCAGTGTATTTCTAATTTCATAGATCAAAAACATTGTTCCATTCCGTTCAGTGACATAAAATGTGTGTGCTTCCATACACAAACTGCAGTATGTTTGCAGGAGCAGCTGTAATGAAATGTTGAGACTGAAATCTGAAGCACTTGGTATTGTAAAATCTAAGTCTATAAAAATGCCAGCAGAGTACAGTCACTGTTTATTATACTTTCATTACCAGAAGATCGCATAAGCATTTTAGATTAAAAAATGTATAATGTAAGTTACTTTAATCAGCTTTGCTTGTGTAGATTACAATACAAATTATTCTAAAATTTTTAAAGAAATAAGAGAAATAGTATTTGATTATGACTGAACATACCATGCTGTATAGAAAGCTCTGGGATTAAAGCTATACATGAATATAAAATCAAATTAATTTTATTGCCTGTCAGCTAAGCTTCCTGTGTATTGCAGAAAAGATACTTCTTAATCTTGTTTTGGAAACTGGTGATTTGAAAGAGTATAGCTTACATTTTGGCACCTAGTTAGCACTTCATTAATTACTAATTACTTGGCACTAAGTAAAGTTCTTCTAACATTGCCTGAATCTAGAATCAGTTATTATCATAAAGAAGTAGTTAAAATCAGTTTGATAGATGTCCCAACCGGGTAACTGCTAAAGCATGTAGTTCCCTAAGGAATGAGAATATAATAGAAAATACTTTATTTGTGTAATGTCTAAGTACTGTTTTCTATTCTTACTCTTTGACTAGGTTATTCCGTGAGTCTAGCTGCACTTAATTCACACAGTATATCAAGGTAAGAGATGCTAAAGAAATGTAAAATATTGCTAAATTTACTTGTGAATTTATGAGAATAAAATTGTATAATTTTTTTGTTGAAACTGTGTAATCATATCTCAAGACTGCATCACAGTGCTGAAGCACAGTTGTGGTACCTGCCACCTTAATTTTGTTATTTCCTGATTTTGGAGTGCTTACCTATGCAGGTCTGACTTTATAAATGCAGTGCTTTACATTATTATCATAATATCTGGGTTCCAGTAAGGTAAGTAGTCTGTGACATTTATTCCTACGTATTCTTACTTTTTTGATTCTCTGTGGTATATATTGTTATACCTAAAATAGTAGTCAGAACCAGATAAATATAACATTGCTGTAACTATCACCATCTTCCTCTGTCCTTTAGGAGGATGTTTATGCTTACTACATAATACACACATACTATCTTCCGCCTGTTAATAAGGAGGATGAGATTCCTGCCTCAATCATAATAAAATGGAATTTTCAGTTGGTTCAGTTAAACTTGAAACTAAGCGTAAAAAATATTCTAATGGTTAAAAATGTCCGAACCAGAGAAATCTGGTTCAAATAGTCACTAGACACCCTATGTGTTTAGAGTTTACGGTTAGAGGAAGAAAAACTTACCAAGAACTGTGCTGAAGAGTGGATGTATGCTTCACAGCTGCTCTAAAGTATGTTCAACTGATTCACTAATATTTGCTCCTAAATACCTAAAGGTATTGTGATTAATGCTAGAACACCTCCTTAAGTATACGCGTCTACTTGTTTCTCAGTTCCAGTAACAATGAAGAGATGAGTTGGAATTATAACAACATAATAGTAGTCTGAACTGGTTCTGGGTTTTTCGTAATATTTTAACATCACAGCTTTTTAAAGAGTGTATCCAAGCAGCAGCTTCTGAACTCACCCAAACATGCATGTAAATATACATATATAAAAATAACATGTGTGTATATATACGTGCACACACACACACACACACACTTTAAGAGGACTTCCTCTTTACATCTGCAAAGCATTGTTTTCCCAAGGTCAACAAAGGTTCTTCCACAAGTCTAGGCAGTGAGGAAGCTGGACACAGATAACGTGTTATTTCCTCACTGTCTCTCACGCAACCTATGGATTTTTCCACAGGAAGGGAATTCTGTTCTTTGCTTTTTGCCTTCCTATGCTGCAGAGATACGAAAGTCAGAAACGTGCTTCATGTTAGAGTCCTGAGAGGAGCCGCTTGCAACAGGGCGATGCTGATAGTACCAGGGAGGGAGCCAGGGGCAAAGAACGATTGGCAGCACAGAGGCTGAATACCCATGTCCTTTTTCTGCTTTCCTAGTACCCCTGTACATCACAGGAGACAGTATGTCATTACAGACAGTGCTTGTAAACTGCTGAATTGAAAGCAAACACCATTTTTTTATGTTGTATAAATATCTATCTACACATTTTCCACAAAGCATGGAGGTGCTGGGGATGCCTACGTGATTTATGCACAGTATGGAAGAAGCACAAACATGATGATTTACAGGTTTTAATGACCATCTGAAGGGGAAAGATCCCAAATATGGACAACAGCAACTGTTAATTGAAACTAGTAATATTTCATCTATGTAAACAAAGTAACGATCACGTCTGCCACAAGACTTTGAGAGATTTATCTTCCAGGCTCCCTAATATGGTTACATCTGTCCCCTGCTTAAATCCTATGTTCTTGCCATCTGCTCCAACACACTTTTTTCAACCTCAAGCAGTGATTAAACAGCTATTTGGAGAAGAAGTCTTTTTCAATTTTTGAGCAAAATGTTTAACAACTGGAAAAGAGTTAAAAAAACCAAAACCACACCTCCCCCTTGGCTCTCCATTGTTTCTGTGATATTACATGTTATTAGTGAGATCCTCAACCTAAGTTTTCAGGAATCTTTACATTTGACTGTCCAACAGGGAACACTGCACCCACAGATTTAATGCAGTTTCATTATGGAGTGTAATAAATTGGGAGCAGATTAAGTTAATACCGTTCAGTTAATTAGTTAAATTATCATTAAGAGGTAACATTATATGAGCAAATCAGGAAACGGTCTGCTTTAAAAAGAAGGAAACTTCCTAGAATTCTTTAGCTGCGCCGTGGGAAGCCTGACCAATTATACTGCTTTGAGATGTGCTGTGTACTTACCTCTCCACGTCCAGACATGGAGGAGGGGGAAGGACAGAGCCATAGCTCGCTCTCTTTTCTGTATGAGGAGAACCAAAGAAGAGCAATTTTGCAGATCCTGTGCTCCTGCCTTCTGGGCAGGACTACAGCCTACCTGGTGTTCATGTGGGTCACATTAATTAGGGAAGCACTATACTCTACATCCATCATCCGCTGTAGTCACAGAATGGTCAGTCACAATCCATCTCTTAGTGCTTATTGGGAGCCTTGAAATTCTTGAAAGGTATTAGACATGTCCTGAGCATCTTATTACTTGTTACAGTATAGGTACGATGCAATGATAATACTGTCATAAATATACCAAATAATTACCTCATCCCTTCTTTAGGAGTTTCCTCAATTTTTAAGTTTTTTTTTAAAGACTATTTCTTCCTCCTATATGGAAGAAATTGCAGATTTCACCTTATCATTCTCCTGAGCTTAGTAGGAAGTAACTGGACTTGGTACCTATGCCTTTTAGTCTTTGCTCTTTTGGCTGGTTTACTATGCTTCAGCTATCATCTCCTGCAATTCTAAGTGCTACTGCTTGCAAAGGTGGGAAGCCAGAATTTTTTGCACTGTTTGTCAAACACTGTGAGGTATTTTCAGAAATAACGCAGAATAAAGCAAATCTACAATGTCTTTTTTATCCACAGTTAATAATCCTTGTCTGAAAATCTAGCAATATAATGTCTACTAGTCTAAATAGGTGCAGCTCCATTGAAGGCCTTGCCATCCGTTACTGAAGAGCTTTGCTATGAAGAATGAATGAAGCTTTAGATTTAATAAATACCATTGCTTAAACTACTAAAATAGATAAAATCCATTGTTTTATAGCCAATATTTTCGGAATCATTTATATAAATGTACTGGGAATACTTTGGGGATAAGGAGTGCAGAAAGCCATCATCTGTTGTAGTCTATATGTCTATTGCTCTGTAAGTCTTATCTACTGGCAATCTCTTTAGTATCATGCTACTGCATGTGAAGTGGCTTGTTGGGAGCTGGAGTTAGATGGAATAAGTACTCCAATGTTATGCTCCATACCTGCTTAAATGAAAATCAGGAAGCCAAGATATAATACAGTTTTAGTTACTCATTTTCAAGTGAACAAAAAAAGTAGAAATACTGTCTCAGGTACTCCATGTTTTCCAGGTACTGCATTTTTTCCTGTGTATCTCAAGCATTATCAGGATGATCGAGTTCAGTTAAAAGAGACAGGACACCTAGAAAATGTTGAATGTTAGGACTTAGCAAACACTATTCAGGGTCATTTACATTAAAAGAAAAAGACAAAACAACATTTAGAAAAACATCTACATAAGGTTTCAATATTCTCTACTAGAACTGAAAAGCCCATGTATGAAATCATCCGGGTTTCTAGATACAAATTCTCTCTTAAGCTGTGAAACAGTTTTCATACCAATATAAATACTATGGTGAATGTAGAGACTTCTCAAAATTTAATTTTAAACAGAAAAGATAATCATGACGTTTTCACAGCCTTATAATATCCATGCTAAAAAATCACTTTTGCTTTCATCAGAATAGCTTCTGTTAAATGAAAAGATTAAAAAACCCCTAATAAATATATTTTTAAAGTAAATAAGAAGTCAGTCTGTGTGGAGGCAAGGCCTGTTTCTTGAGAAAAATCATCTGACACGGAGTACTTGGCCTAGAAGGTCTAGTGTTTATAAACGTGTCTCAGCTGGAGACGGCTGCTGAACTTTTGAAATTTTGAAGAGATTTTTCCTGTATACTCTGGAAAGGCTTCAAAGTACACTCAGCAAGCAAATTCCAAAAATACGATGGGTGTGTTTTAGCCAGTGTTCACCTATTTAGCCAGTGTTCACCTGTTACTGCAGTCTGATTGATTCTGTGGCCAAAACTGACATCTATATGCTAATTTTCATTTGCATATCATCCTTTCCTACTGATATGCTTGGGAAGTTGTCATTTAAAGATTGAAATCTGAGTCTAAATATGTGAGAAGATGAAATATGTTTCCAGAGTTTTCTTTATTTTTCGAAAGAGGAGCCATATATCACGAGGACAAGGAACCCAATCCACTATACTATTCTATAAAGAGAGCTTCTGACTGTTAGGATGGAGTTTATGGTTAATACTCTCTATAAATATGTAGTGGTGAATTCTAAAAAGGTAAAAACATTAGAAGTAAACACTCAACACTGCTAAAATCTAAGTTTGTCCGCTTACAGTGCTCTCTCGAGCTACTGCTGTATGCCACGTAATATCAGTAAAAACACATACCTGAGACTCAGAGGAGTATTACACCTTGAAAAATGACATAGCCATTATAAATCGTCTTTTGAGAATTGCATAAGTACTTTGCCACTGATTATTCTAACATAATATAAAATTGGAGTATTTTATTTTACTACAGATTATGATATCGCTTTTGCCAACACAGTCTGAACACTTCTCAGCGTATGACGAGCAGCAACTAAAATTGGACAGATTTACTGTCTTGTTCTCTCCCTGGAGAAGTGTAAATAAGTCACATTGGTTTGCTACACTTTGTGTTTTAGATATATCTACAGATACTTTTAGTTTTCACTAGAGAAGATAAAACGGGAGAGGTACGTACTGAACTTGAGTCAGACATTAGAGAATTTCCCCGTGGTCTTTGATTCTTACAGGAATTCACCCTGGCCGCCTCTGTCTCCTGCATAGATGAAATGTACCTATAAAGCAGAAAGCTCCTTTGTGTCTGATAAGTGTGGTAAATTTTGCTTCCAGGACTGAGGTTCTCATATAGAAATACTGAGCTTAGATCACTGAGCAACCTCAGCTAAGGACTAACACTTTGAACATGATGTAATATTCCACAGAAAGGCAATGCAGAGAAAGTTTGATGTGCTCATCATTGCTTACGTTGCCCATGTCACATCTTGTTTTAAAATAGTTGGCATTTGAGCCACAAATCCCATTCTCTCAGTCTGATCATTTACAGGATAAGGTTCAAATCTCCCTTTCAGGAAGAAGGCTGCCAGAACTGAATGCATGTTTTACTTAGGATTTCCAAATAGTTATACACATATGATAATTTGTGAACCCTGCATAGCATTTGGATACCAGTTAGCCAGTGGGGCTAGAAATAGCTGGGTAAAGGGATGAATTTTGGGACTGTCCATGCAGGTCAAGGCATGATGTTGGGACAAAGAGAGGTACTAGAGAACAGTGCAAGAGCCAAAACAGGGATATTACTTTGATGAGTGTGCTTGTATAATGGTAGAGGAATGAAGGCACAGGAATGGGAGATGCCTTCACCTGCATGGCAACTACTACAGTTGCTCCTACCAAAACAATCATGACATTCCAAGCAAACTGATTTTTGAGGACCTCTGCCTAAATCTACTCCAAAGATCAGAAAGTGAACAAAGTTTTCAAGAGCAATATAGTGTTACAGATCTACTGTAGCAGCATAGTGGGCTTGCTGAGGGAAGAGGGGACAGAATTTACTCCCCAGCCTAGCACTCCGTCACAATTCCCTCAATCAGGGCTGTTCTCCTGGTTCCAGCTTTGCTTTGCTTGCTGCAGGTAAGCAGGGGAGCCCAGCTCCCAGCACAACTGCTGTGTCTGTGTCAGCATCCCAGCTTGACTGAGGCTGAGACCAGCCTCAGTGACTGATGAAGACTTCTGTCCTACCTCTTGGGAAGAGAGAGGCCAGGCAGTGCAAGTATTAAGGAAACCTCTCTACATCTTTACACGGCAGGGAGGCTTAGCAGAAGCTGGGAAGCAAATGAGACACATCTTACACCCTGTCGCATATTATAAGAAAGAGAAAACACCTTGTCAAATAGAGAGACAATAGAAGTTTGCATTAACTCTCTCTGGCTGTATATTAACACAATGTACTACTTTGGCTCTGTGCTAGAGAACAAATAGTTCATCAAATTAAACAAAAGCTTAGAATATTTTTTTTAAGGATTAGACATGTACATGTGTAATAAGAACATGCTGACATGGAGAGGAACTGCAAACATTAGTGTCGGTGCTGCTTCACAGCATAAACTGATCACTGACTAGAGACATTTCTCTCCTTTACATATTTTGCAAAACGTTCAGGTACATTATGTATTCTGTTATAGCATTTAATGTAGGCTCCTTTTGGAGATAGAGAAGATCCTCAATACTAACAGTCCTTGGTTCTATTCTTTCGGGTTTTTACTACAGTTATTTATAATATATTATTAAAAAATCAGACTGTACCAATTTTGTTTTGAGGCTGAGCGAACAAGCAGGTGCATATGTGAAATTTATGTCAATGTGTATTTGGAAAAAGAACATTAAGAAAGGATCTTAAAAAGGTCTTCTGTTTCTCCCTCGTATCTTCTAATCC
Source organism: Rhinoptilus africanus (assembly GCA_013400135.1). NCBI lineage: Eukaryota > Metazoa > Chordata > Aves > Charadriiformes > Glareolidae > Rhinoptilus > Rhinoptilus africanus. The sequence continues at coordinate 536,187 of VXBO01011180.1, read as the reverse complement.
CCTTTGAGTTAAGTGTTTATGGTTTGTATTCATACAGGTAGGAAATGTCTTTCAAGACACTTCCATTTCAATTTAATCAATTTCTTCTGTTGATTTCTTTCTGTTAAGTAACTGGAGACAGGTATTTGAACCAATTGCTGCACAGTGAGCCATAAAAAAAGGCAGCAGGTTGGATGGATGCTTATAAAGCAGGAGGTTTGAAGTATACTGACAAGTTATTACCAGTCTACAGCTCTTATCTGTCGAAAGCAGCAGAACAGAATGAGGACAATTAGGCTTACTAGCTGGTCTACTGACCTGTAAGAATAAAATGAATGAAAATGCCAGTGTGTGATAAAGCAGGCAACACTTCCAAAACAATAACAGAATATGCATAATAGCTCAAGAAACATCCTTAGGAAAAAAACCCCTCAACCCCAAAAACCCCACCAAAACCCAAACAACTTTATACTTATGTTTTTATCATGAAAAAATAAAGGGAGAGAACTACCAGCAGCTGTGCAGAACAGAGCTAGCTTTTCAGGAAAATACACAGGGCCAGATCTTGCCTCCTACATCTTCACATGTTTTCTGCTCTTTAGGCCCATGGAAATACGCCAGGAAAAATTAATCGGCAGAGGAACGTATTATCTCTTCTGCATAGTTCCCACGTAGTGTCTCAGAGAAAGACCATGCAGCTAGGCAGCTGGCTGGAAAAGCTGCCTGCCTGGGGAAAACTGTCCTTGACTCCCACAGATCCCAGAGGAGATGCCAGATTTCAGTGGGACATCTCTTTCTTGTTGATCTGAGATAATCTGAAGAATTCTGTTGCTGAGATTTCCTTCTATAGATGAAAAGCAGGGGCTGATTTGGGTGTCAGGATTTTTTCATACTGTGGAAGTTCTGGGCAGAGATACGAATGCTGATGTAATGACAGCTTTCTTAAACTGAGAAGTACTGATGGGTCACTAATTGAATGCTAGGTCATTAAGCCTGCATCTGCCTTGGAAATATTGTGGAAGAGGATTTGGTCTTGGAAAAGGGAAGCAGTATAACATTCTGGCTTGCTCCCACACAACCCGCTCCCTCCCCTACCACTTACCCCTCCCCTACCTTTCATTTTAGGAGTTTCCAGGCTCTTGGTACCCAGAGAGGAGGAACGATGTCTTTAAAAGTAGCTGATCCCCTGCTTTAATATATTATGAATGTAAAGCTATGATCCAGCCTGATGATTTACAGAAAAAATATCAAGCAAACAACCTTCATTTCAGTTCCCCATTGAGTAATGCACATCCTTCTCCTTGTCCAGTGGAAAATCACATGAAGTCGGAAAAAAAACATGCTGGAGTTTGCATTGATAAATTACTTAAAGTGCCTCTCCAGTTGGGTTCTGCAAGGCATGCAGAAGGGTCATAGCCTTGGTGTCCTCCAGGGAATTTTGCATCACTTCCATTAAGTGTCACTGGAGTCCTCTCCCCTCCATCATTTCCTTCTCCCTTTGCAGTCTCTTTCCCACTCCCGCAGCACAGCTCACTAGGAAACTGTTCTGCTGTTAGCTCCCTCCCATATGGCTATGCACTAATCCCCCCTCCCACACGCATTCATGCAAAGAGGGGAGAAACTATAGATGTGGAAGGAATGCTTCAGTGAGTAGTGGTGTCTGCTATGCAGATTATGTCTGGCAATTAAAAGGTGCAAAAGAATCATGGTAACCAGCATTACTGCTTTCCTCCCCATGCCTTGCAACATCTGCAGAGCTCACAAGTATCCCGAATTTGCGAAGAAAGATTTTTTGGGGGGAGTCTTAGAATTGGGAGACAGCTTGCAGTCACCTTTCCTCTCCACTTAGAATTTCAAGGTATTTTCCACAGGATTTTCAATTACTTTTGCTCCCTTGTCTAGTACATTTGATCAAAAGAAGACTGAACCCTAGAATTTACTGAAGAGTGAGGGAAGTTAGGAAAAAAAATCCACATTGAAATTGAATCAGATTTGGGAGACTAACTTTCTGAAAAAGCTCTGCCCCTATCTATTTACACTAAGGCTTTTTTTTTTTTTTTCATCCTAAGAAAGCACGTCAAGAAACATACCATTTGTCAAGTGCTTGCGATAGTGGGCTGTCAGCTCACTGCCTAGCAACTCGCTCACACTGCGCAGGGATATCCTGGCGTTACAGACACTGTCATGTCTCATTGCCTAATACTTGCCTTGGTGCCGTCTCGCTTGGTAACAGCATGTTACATCAGGTTCCTCACTTGGGAAATACCGAGCTGCCCTTCTGCGTCATCTGGCCCAGTCAGCTCACCTAACGACACCAGTAGGAGAAGCAACAGAATGGTTTATCTAGATAGCAGATTTACTGAACTACAGAAGTCACAATGTATTTACATAAGATTTTATGTTAAGTAGAAATTCAGCATTGGTGTAGTACGAACATCAGGCTCCTTGAAAAGTCAGCCGGCATTTTAAAACTTATTTCTGAATACCAGTCAATACAATGATTCCCTAGGAAAAAAACCCCATGCATATAAATAAAAACCACACAGCAGCAGCTTGGTAGTGTGATTTGGTGATTAAATGAGTAGTAACATTGAGACTCAAGAGCTCCTGGGTAGGAAATTTGAGGTGTCAGCCTCATCAGTGACAGCAAGTCACACAGGGGATTTTGGGGCCTCAAATGACTGTCACGTACTATTGATTGTCATCTTGCAGGTCACGGCTTCCTCCTCCCAGGGCATTCAGTTCTCCAGAACTGTTGTAATATGGTGGAATAGGAGGAACAAAACCGAGGCTCAGAATCCTATATTACTAAAAAACCTTTAAGAACACATAAGAAAACCTTGATCTGAACTCAGTAAATAACAGCCAGATCTCAAAGGTTGCAAGAATGCCGATTTTGCAGGTGAAGGTCTTTGAAAAACCCACTGTACTGTTTTCAACACAGCTGTGTTAGGGACTTTTATTCTCAGTGAGATTTATAACTGTGACAAACAGCTAATGCTTTTTTACTTAGGTCAAGAGTTTTGAACCTCAGGCTTTAATATAAGGCTGAAAAGATTACTTTAGTGAAAAACATACTAAATGAAATAGAGGTCTTCTCTCAATTGCCTCTTTCGCTAAACATGAAAATCAAGAAATATACTTTAAGCTTGTGGATTTTATTTGGGTATACAACTTGGAATTGTCTCTTCTATAAAACTGCAATGGGAAACAGATTAAAATACAGAACCTTTAGAAAATGCAAGTCTTAAGGCAGACAGGATACCTATGGGTGGTACAGCATACGAAAAAATGGAAAACAAAATCTCCAGTTAAATGAGTCTGATGGAAAAAAAGCATCACGGAGAGTTAAAAAATGATACATTATTATGGAGGTAGATAGTCCTGACAGGCAGGAGGTGAGTCTGTTCAGAGCTGAACAGCCTAGCAATCCCCGAAACCTCTCTGCAGCCCTCTTACCTCAGTCGCAAGCACAGTGGTTTTGCTGTTGCGGCACAACTGGCTCCAGATACATACCAGACAATTGAATAAAGAGGCAAAGTGATTTAGTTAATGCCCACAAAGTTCTATACGAGACTCTCAGATGTGACTTTTCATCAATACAAAATTAAAATTCCTCCCAAAGAACACATGAAATTAGTGAATTTTCTGCTAGTTTGTGCATCGGGAACGGTATGAGTAGTGATCAGGACATAAAGTATCTCTGAGTAAGAGACAAAACTTGTGCATCAGAACAGAAGACTGAAATATGTTCCTCCATTGTCGCTAACATACTGTATACTGCAATGGGACATAGAAAGCTAGATACATTTTTAGGAAGCCAAAATGTAAAGAATCTCAATTAGAAGGAATCTTCCTCTCAATTAATTATTTTTTAATTACCTAAATATGTGCATAAATTCTTATTTTTTTCCTCAATATGCAGTCATTAATACAATTACTCTGATGAATGCCATGTGCACAAATAGATTTTCCCTGGGAAAATTATGTTATTGATAATTATAACTTTTGTATTAATCAGTACAGTAGAACAAGTTAGTCACTGAAGATGGTTTAATCTAATCCATTTCATTTAAGTTTGTAACAAGGCAAGTGCATGCACTTGGCTAGTTATCATGTCTCAGAGGAGGCTATGGTAACAGTTTTTAAAAAAATGCTAACAGGACCCTTGTGAGTATAACTCTGGAAATCAGTACCCTAATTCTATTAGAAAATGTACATAAATGCCTTCTGATCAGAAAATCAAGCTAGATAATATAGAAAATTTAATTTTTAAACAAATAAGAAGTTTACTATGATGCTATATTTATCGGCATGACCCATCATTAGCCTTCAGAAAGGTTTCAAAAGAAGCAAAACACTGTCAGCAAAGCATACCTTACAGTATTTGGTGTACTAGGCACATTGACAGCTCTGTAAACTAACTTCTGCTTCACTTCCCTGAAGCCTACTTATCACTGATTATTTGCTGCATTTGAAAGGATGCAGCAAATTATTACAATAAGTGCGATTCTTACACTTAACTACATACTAAATGTAGTAGTGCATGTTTTTTGGCCTTTGGAGTATGCTGCATTTAATACTTCAGTTACCTGGTTTTTTTTATTGCAATACTCCTCGTTCTAGACGGAAACTAATGTTAGTCTTTGCATCTTTCTCTCAATACCTTATGAGTACATTCATATAAATGGCAGTTGTATGGTGTGTATTGTGGCACTTCTGGAGGACACGAAGACATACACATCACCACTTGCAGTTCACTCTGTAAGCCATCACCAACATGCTATTTTTTTTTTTTTAATCAGCTTTATTTTCAGTTAGGGATTCAGTGGTGCATATAAGTGAGGGAGACATACTTGAAACACTCAAATAAAGGCTGAAGAATTATCCATGAAAATGTAGAATCATTTGCCAGAAAACAAACGCAGACAGTACTTGGACTCCAAACAACAAAACTGTCTCACAGATCATTCATCATTGTGCTGACCCAATTAATTTTCCAATTCCATAAAAGTTTATAGTTTTGGAGCTTGTTAGTTAAAGGGGCCATCAGAGTTGGTACGTCTCAAATCTGACCCACTAACTGCATTTCAGCGGGCAGCCCATCATGCTGTCCCTTCCGTCTCCCTCTCCTCTCTGCTCAGAGGAGCCGGCTGGGCACCGAGCAAGAATTTTCCGCCTCAGAACCCTTTGGCATCGCAGTGCCTGGCTGCTGAGCAGAATCAGAGCACGCATCAAAGTCCGGTGGCAGCTCAGCGTGCTTGTTTAGACACCACAGGCTCATCACCCAGACCCTGCCATGCTGCCCGGTCTATCCCCACAGCGGGCAGATAGGCCTCTCAGCGATTACTTGATTTCTCGTGTTCCAGACAGCAGATGGGACCAGAGGAGTAAATTAAAGGCGGTTTAGCTGCAGTGGTCCTGGGGGATATGCAGAATGCAGCAGTGCTCCAGCCATGCCCTTTTCACCGCCTGCCCTTTCCTACGTTGGAGGAGAAATTAGGGTAATTTCCAGCTGTCTACACAGCTGTACCCTTTCCAGGGCTCTCCTGACATCAGGGAAATCCTTCTTACAGCCAAACAGCTTTAGAACTGCTTGGCTTTGTCCTGTGATACTAGAGGGTCTCAGGGCAGGATTACCCCTGCTGAGCTGTACTTTCCACATCTTGTCTTTGCACGTGGCTAGCCACTAGCCTGCCTGAAGTGGAAATGGAAAACGTCTACACATTGCTGACAAAGAATCAAGGCTGGGCTATCTGCTGTGGCCTGGGCAGCAATGTGACTCTACTTATGACTGGCACAGGAATGACAGCCCAGGCCTGCGCTAAAATGCTGTGCTAGTAAGAGATCAGACAAAGCTTTATTCCTGAGCACAAGCTAATGTGTAAACACCAAGCTTCAGAGGCAAGTCTGGGCTTAAATGCAAGCCCAGGCCTGTGCTTGGCAGAGTGTAAACTCAGCTACGTGACTTCAGCTGGGGCAGGATGCAGCCATTAAGACTACAAACCCCCCCTGTAAAAATACCTGTCAGCCTTCTTATTTTAGTGTTACCAAAAAGAAAGAGGCAGTACGTGTCGTTGATGACTTTTGCAGCTTGTGTTTTGCGAAGCTATAAAATTTTCCAAGATTTCTGAAAAATGGTATCAGGAAAGAGGAATATGTATATTCTTGTCATACAACAATAAGGACCCATGCTCCTTGTGGTTTTACCAAGTAAGCTCACATTTGAAGTCTAGTGCCTTTGCCAGCTCTGATTGCTAACACAGCTAACAGTTCAAATTTGGAAGGAATTTCCTACTGGTTTTATCTTCCAAACTCTGAATCCTCATACAGGTTACTATGCTTCATCTAGCTCAGGCTTCGGAGATAATTGACTCTTAAAGATTTCCCAGGATCGGTTCAGTTCCTAAAGAATCCACACAACTGGGACTACACCATGTATAACTTTGAGGGAAGGGTACAGAGTGGATTTTATGCTGTGTGGGTCACTCCTGTGAGCTTTCTAGTTTGGATTAACCCAGATTTCAATGACTGCTTGCTTATTATAGAAAAAAAAGTAAGTGCAATCATGAATAACAGTAGCAAAAAGTTCCTTTATCTAAGTTCTCCTATATTTTTAAATCAAAATAAGAGCTTCACAAAGTTCAGCTTCAAATTGCTGGAATCTATAAAAACAAAAGCATCTCTAAACGTGATCCAGAAGTGAACACATGGAAAGGGATCAGTACAAGGGTTCAGTGTCACGCCTGCCAAAGGCAAGCAATTTGCAGTAATTCATTGCACTCACTACAAATTGGAAAGGAATTTAAAACCAAAACAAATGCATGAACATACATACAGTCAGAAAATGCTCTATTTGTGGTAGATAGCATTTTTTTCTTTTTTTTTTCTTGGGTATCCTAAAATGTTTACAAAGTAGAAGAGTTAAAAAAAAAAAAAAAGCTTTATAACCATGTAAATAAATGAACAGGAATGAACTGAAATACTGCTACTGTAATGGTATGCAGAGTAATTATATCAAGGGTATAAAAATATTACTAGGGGGGCTACTTTAAACCAAAAGAAGCCCTAACAGTGTCAAATGTGGCATGTGGCAAGCTGCACTCCTAAGAGTGGATGTACCTCCACAGGATTTGCAACAGCAGAACAAAAAGTTCCGTATGTACTCAAGTTACAAAGCACTCCCCAGATAAAAATGATCAAACTGGTATAGAAACCTGCCTACAGAAGAGGATGCAGAAAATAATCCACAGGAATTTGATTAAGTGCTTAAGAGCCTATAATGCATTCAGGAAGTAATACGCTACATTATTACCGGTACCAGTGTATTTATGTATTATGTAAACCCTGCTGGCACAGAAAGTTAACCTAAGGGCTGAGGTTGACCAAACACTAAGATGAGACTTTATTGAGACAATATTGATATTGAGTGGATGAATTGACTGTTTGGTTCCTGTACTAAAATGTATACAAAATGTTCATTGTTCCACTACAATAAAAGCAGCCAGTACCGAGTGCTCCTTCATGGGGCCAGTTGAGAATACTGATATTTCTAGATAAACAGTCATTCCAGTACATCCTTCTTGACAGAGAGGCTATAAAAGTTGCACTCACAACCTCCTTTCTAGAAACTTAAAAAAGGCATCTCAGAATCATAAATTGCACACAATAGTACTGAAATAAAGGTATGGTTTAAAAAACAAAAACACCCCCTAAGATCTCTGTCAATGTGAACACACTTACGTTGAGAACCATCCAGCAGGATTCCTGCCCACCAGCATGTATGTAAAGGTGAGATTTCTATAACGTAGAACAATTCCTACTGTTCAGAAGAACTGAGGCTGTAAAAACACCTATCAGCTGTGAAACACAGGAGCTTCTAATGCCTTATGCTTCCCTACAGTAAAATCCAAAAGCTACAGGAAAAGATGTTTTTTAGAAATATGACTCAATACTATTCTCTCTTTCAGGAACACAAAGTGATATGAAATACAAAATTACTCAAGCTTATCAAATCCTGGGAAAATAACTCCTGATGAAGTTACAGAATGCACTCTTTTAGGTGATGGGGTAGAGGGAAAACTCTCCATGATGCACTTTTTTACCCCAGGAAAAATGTCCCCTCCCCTTTAAAAGTAAGATGATAGGAGTTGGCCTACCTTCTTAACATGGTCTGTCTCCATGCTCCGTTTGCATTTGAGATCTCTAGTTACAGCCACTGTGCCATCCTCTCTTTATTTAAAGAATAAAAACTTACTACACTGGTACCACTCCCAGCACCAGCCTTTCTTTGCCTAAATAGTCATCCTGCATGAACTTAAATACATACAAACTTCACATTGCTGGGACACTTTGGGATGAAAAAAATGTGACTCATCAACCCCTGACATCCATAAAAACTAATGCAGCTGATCAGAGACGAGTCTACTGTGTCCTGTAAGGTCCTCCCAACTCCTTTTCCAGAGAGAGATGCTGCTCTTGCTGCAGAGATGAATGCAGAGTGAGGAAGGCATGCGGTTTCTATTTTGGTAATCAGTGGTTTGGTAACATATGGTTTGATGGCTTATTTTTTCAGACCACAACAGCCCCACTCACCACAAAGCTCGAAAGGAACAGTTGCAAAGGTCCTCAAGCTACCCAGGAAAAAAATATTACATAAGGCAGAGCAATTAATTGGCTACTGTATACGTATTGTACTGCTGCATACTGAAAGGTAATTGAGCAGTTCGATTCAAGAACACAGGTCTTTAATTTTAAAAGCAGTCTTTCCTTGGCTAGGATTGTAGTGACACATTTTTACAAATAGAAGTTTTGCTTTTAACTTTATTACTGTTGAGAGATACCACATATACACACCCTATGTCGCAACTCTTCAACTTGGCTTCAATTTTTAAATAGTATTCTTAAATATAAACAATAATAATCCTGTTGAAAGCCACTTTAGAGATCCATGATCCACACTGTCAGCCTAAATGGGGATGGGGAATTAGAAACTGAGAGAAATATTCCAGTAATAAAAGCTACAGCAGAATAGACAGCAGAGAGTGCAGCACTCCAGCTCTTTTTAGAGCTATGTCTGTCACAGCCTATTCAACTGTATATCAGCACAAACTTTCTGTAGTGCTAACATGCCCTTGTTGTCTCACAGAGGATGAGCATGTGAGTATATGTCTCACATATTTTCTTTTCCTTCAGTACTGAAAGCACAAAAAAAAAAAATTTTGAAAAACCTTGGGTTAGGATGCTTGCTCTGGAAAATTACTATCAGATACTAAGCAAATCTATGCCAGAATGCAGCAGGCCTGTGGATTTGTAATACCTCTCCGCCAAGAGGAGAAAATAAAGATGACCCTTCAAATCACCGCAGATAGACTGCCAGCACAGGTACTCACCAACCAACAGACACTTCTGTGGAGTGTTTGTGGAAAGCATCAGTGATCTGTCAGGCCTAGAGCAATCATGTGTAATAAAGCTCATCTGTTATGGCTACCTACTTGTGTTGCATAGCTAGGCAGAGAAAGCATTTTCTTCTTGCTAAAAATAATCCCTTCCCCTCTCTAAAGTGACAAAAGTGTAACTTTGCCTGACCTACTTTTCGTCCTTATTCATTCTGTGGAAATCTTGCAAAATTGACACCTAATTTCCAGGTGCTGTTGCTTAGCTTCCTAAATTATTAACAAGTGTAATAATTATCCCTTTTCATCATCACATGGGGCAGGGGATAGGTGCAAAGATTACAGTCACATCACAACCCTCATATCTGAGCATGTTTATGATATCAGACAATCCCTCTACCCGTTTCAATCAATAAGCTGTATTACAACGTGCATTTTATGTCACAGTCTAATGATATACTCTGCTGGTCTACTCTATCAGCAGAGACCCAGGGTAAAGCAGAGAAAGTACAGGGGAAACATGGACCAAAATCAGGGATGTCTGACTTCTTTAGTTTATTCAAGAGTGGTGCCAGGTGGAGCCAGAAGCCTTCGGTGGTTGGGGTGCACTGTGTGTGCTGGTTCGGACATGGGTTTACACAGAAGAGAAGAAACGAGCAGAGAAGAGATGAGGCTGGTCATGGGGTGTGTCAGGGAAAATCCTGAAAACGTTCAGAATTTTTTCAAAAGCGAAACAAGGGATAACTCCATGCCACAGTATCCTCACAGCTGTACCTGTACCAGCAGAGCTGTGTCAGCAAGGCTGCCTATTAGCAAGGCGGCCAACAGGAAGAGCTTTTCTGCCAAATTAGCTGTCCCATCTCCCCAGGCCAATGACAGACATTCTTCTGGCTGAGCTGACTGAAGATGTTCAGCTTCACAATCGTTCATCAGCATCTGCCAGCTGGGAGTTACACCCCACAGCTGGGCCCACAGAACAAATCCTGTGCGCATTGTCTCATGCTTTGGAGAAAGCTGGATGAGTTAGCGCTAACCACTTTCATCAGCGCTTTAAATTGCTCCGTGGACCTTGCCTGAAGTGGGCTAGGGCGCAATCTCTTCTACCCACGCGTAAAGGAGGCTGCAGCCTCCAGGAGAACAGCTGTAACAAGCCACAAGAGGAGAATAAGGTCTTCCGTGGACACAGTTGTTTGTAATGTGAATGTCTCTTCATGGCCTGAATGACATAAATCAAGGTAACAAAAGCATGTGCTGGTCAACAGAGGTACATCTACACCTACAACTTTTCCTGGCACAGCTGTGTCAGCGGACCTTTGTAGTGCTAGAGCTTGAAGCCACAGTCCTGCTGGATTTAGCTGTGCCCACTGAAGACATTTCTGCTCTCAGAGCCACGAGGCATGAAGACATTCAGCCACCAGAGCTAAATCCAATGGGGATCATTCAATGGAGCTCCTGACCACCAGGGTTCACATTTGGGGAAGCTCAGCTCGCGAGCATTGTAAGCTGCTTGTCTAGGCGGGGATCTGCGGCAGGCACAGAACAGACGCGGCCATGCGTCTGGCAACGAGGGCGGAGGGGCAACGAGGACGGAGGGGGCAGAAAGCTCTAAGGAAATTGCCATCGCACAAATGGCCAGACTTCAAGAGACTGGGGCTCTGGACTGAGGCAGCTGTGGGAAAACAGGGCGGTTAGCAAAACAGAAGAGAAATCAGAATGAGATAAGGGGAGTCTGGTTGCAGGTGGAAAACAGGGAACTGGAGCCCAACTAAGCGGGATGGGACAAAGAACAAGTAATGAGCACCAAGTGACCTGGACAACTGCTTTCGCCCTCCTGCTGCCCTGCCCATCTGCTTGGAATTTGCTTTCAAAACATGCCCTATTTTCCTTATGACTGTCCTGATCCAAGCTCCCGTCTTGTCCTTTATGGATCCAGTGCTGTCACTCCAAATCATTAAAAGCAGAAAAGCCAAACTGAGAAACAAAGACAACTTATTAACACACACATTCTTCTCCCTGGTAAGTTTCTTTCAGCTGTATTTTCCCTCCACTTATTCAGGTCACAGTCTCTGGCTGGTTTATTACGGGCATTTAAAGACAATAATGATTTTATATGACTGTTTGACTGCGTTACAAATTCATCCTAAGTCCTGGCTGTGTCTGACATATAGGTCCAAACCACTGCATACTGTTGGAGAACCCCCACCCCCCATGAAATACATTCACTGACCTCCCCTTCCAGAAGAATGAGCTCATCAGCATAACGAGCTCTCCAAATCGATCTGTAAACAGCCTGATTCACAATTTTTCCTCTACGAAAGAGAAATTATGAAAGGCACAGTTTGCACAAAAAGGGCTTCAGCTCCACCCAGTGGTAATAAGAAGATTTCCAGACCTTCCCCTGCCCCTGCCCTGGGTACGCACACGATTGTTTTTTAAGATGAGGCACTAGAGAGCTCTGCTTGGACACCGCAGTGCTACAGCTTGAGCTGCTACAGGTCTGGACAGTGTTATTTCCTTAGTAGCCTGTGCCTTCAAAAGCCGTGGACTAATCATTATTCTGAGGTCATATACATCAGTCATCACCGTCCCCCTTGGTGTTTGCAAATTTTGAACGTTTCCCTTCACTAACCATTTTCCAAATACAAAGTTGGCTGGGCATGGCACCATTCCCTCTTCTCTCTCTGCAGTGATTTGGTGAAGGATTAAGGGGTAAAACTTCTCTTTTCTATCTTCTGCACCTGCCTTTTAATGATTTTTAAAATTTATCTCATGAGGCACCACTTTCTGACATAACTCTTGAAGCTCCTTTTAGAACTGGGGATGCTTTTAAGGAAGGTTTTTCTTGCCCAAGTTTTCAAGAACAGAACAGCTCTCTAAAGGAACTTTACACTTTGAATGACGGGGACCTTGAGAAACTGAAAGCCAGCTCCAGCTCTGTTGGTTGGCCAAAAATTAGTTCACATCTGACCTAATTAACGCTCAAATAGACATCAGCAACTCTCAGGCTTCAAGGCATAAAATTGTGACAAATGAAGGGTCAGGCAGATACCACCACCTCACCCACCCCGAAAACCCCTCAGTGTCACCATCAGCTAGAGGCATTATCCTTTTGGGAGCACCAAAACACCAATTTGTGACTTTCTGGGGAGCAGGTGCTGGATTAGATGGACCAAAGTCCTGTGTAAAACTGTAAAATGTTAGAAATCTTTATTCTATTTCTCATCACTGTTCCTGTCCTTCCTACCTGCCCCAGGTGCTCTTTCTTAACTTTCTGGAAGGTGTGTCTCATTTTTACCTCTTTATGATCCCCATGTGAGTATCATTCCTGTGGTTATATTTACAGTTCAAAGTATTGAGCCTCTAGCATTTGTCCATGGGTTTTGAGGTCACAGTTAGACACAGTGCCTAATTTTCAGCTGAAGAGTCCAAAACAAGTCTGAAAAGCTTCCAAACCTGTTCACTTCAAGCATTCCCTTGTGCGCTTTCTCTCTCACCTACGTGCACAGCCCCATATTTATTTTCATTTTAATAACGTTTTCCACCACAAAACGGGTATGATATTTTTAGCTATCAAACTACATCACATTCATCAATTAAGTTTTGAAAATGGTACACGAACAACATGAAAAAAATTCAGGCAGCCTTTCTTCTCCCACGCAAAATCTAACTTGTAAAACCAGTATTTCACAACATTTTATAGCAGCTATTTAATTTTTCAGCTCATCAGGGACAAAACCAGATAAAGCTAGTTTTATATGCAGCAGCAATTTGTACAATGCATCAAGTAAAGCACTATGATGGTTTTACCTACAGGAGAAAGAGAAGTAGCCGATTCAGGCAGGCTCTAGTACACGTGTATTGATGTCCGTCTATGAAGTGGCAGGAAGGTGGAGAAAAGGTGGGTCGTGCGGGACAGGTGAAATGAGGCTTCCTGAGGGAACCTGAAAGCGAAGGTTGTGCTGTGGCTGCAGCCATGCCCCCCCCTTCCCCACCTCGCTTCTGCTGCCAGGAACACCACAGGGAAGAGGCAGAACTGACTGAGTTCAGCAGGCATTTTATCATTAAAAAAACCATCAAAATTTGACCCCTTGGTAGCACAAATCTGTAATGCCAAGGGAGCCTGGTAACCCTGCACTTTGAAATAACACTCAATTGTCAAATCTATTTTCTTCGCCCAAGCAGCCTGACTTCTTCAGCTCTTGCACTTGCACCCCGAGACCCTGCGATGCAACACCACGCTGTCAGTGGTGCCCTCCACCCTTGCACAGAGAGATCGACAAAATTCTTTCATTTCTAACATGCAACAAAGCCCAAAGAGTTAGCTGAGGTGTACCTTTCCGGGTCAATTTGGTCTGTCTTCTTTTGAACCTCTGCCCCTGCCGAATCCAATAACCAGCTGCTGGGGTGTGACTCCCAATACCCGACCAAACTGGGTGACTGGGCAAGTGGCTGCTAGAACATTGCTGGCGGGAATCGAATGTGTTCCTTCTCACCGATCTCTCTCCTCTTCTGCATAATTTAGAGAGGCAGCATCCCTAACCCTAACCTTTCAGTTGCCCATCAACTGGAGATAAAGAAAAACAGATCGCTTTCTGCATGCTAATTGGATGCCTGGAGTGTTCCGTGAGCAAAGGCAGCAGCACCTCCGATGAAACGTAACCCCACTCTTCTTCAATCTGTGTGCATCTCCCTACCTTTTGAGTAGTGCTACCGGTGGTTTAGGAGATTCTTGACAATTTTTATAATGCAGGAATTTTATTTTTATGGAAGGGGTTTTTTCCCCCCACAAAACAAAGCCTGTAAGAGATATGGCAGGCAAATTTCTAAGACAAAGGATTCTCTTTACAGCCAGAACAGTTATTATTTCATTTTTCTTATTTTATGTCATATAGCAAAGCCATAAGGTAAATATTTTGGGCGTTTGCCCTGCTGTCATGAGCACAGGCCCCTTGTTTCTGGCCTTTGGTTAAACTTTTAACTCACTTAACAGCCTGATAACACAGCTCCAAATATTCCTTCAACACTCGGGGGAATTTTCAGGCAGAAAAAGACATTCAGACCCCCTGACCTTCCAAAGAGGACCAAAACCACAGTTCATATTTCACTTAAGTTCTATCAGGTAGATTAAACCCTGGGTAGAAACAAGCATCAGGCTGCCAAGCAGATTACTATTAGACCGCAACAAACAAACAAGAAAAAGAAACCACCCAGGCTTTTACCAAAGTCGTCAATAAAGCTGAGGGGCAGAAATACTTTGATATTTTCATGAAACATTAACCTTCAAACATAATTACTACAGGCACTGAGACTGCACCTGAATGCTGCACTGTTGGGGAGAATTGCTGTAAAACTGGCCTTCAGGGCATGGACGTGGCAGGTAAACAAAAGTAATATCTGTGCAGAGATAATGGGATACAGGTCAGCACATAAAAAGCATAGCTTTAGGGGATGGAAGCACTGTTACCGACAGGAGATTTTTGCCACTTTCCACATACCAGCAAAGGTGATGGTGACTTGTTTGACATTGCATGAACAGTAAGTTTTGAAAGCCGACACTACTGAAACATAATAAGCCAGATGGGGGAGCATGAAACCAGTGCTGTCCCCACTAAAATGTAAGTGTTTGAAACCATTTTAATATTGGAAAAAACATAATTAAGCTAGATTTACTCTGAACGGGTAAACATCTGCATTCTACCCTGGGATCTGAGATAAAAGGAGCAGAAGTCTCAGTCTGTGGAAGATTTCCAGCCCTTCTTTGCAGACCCATGAGTTAAGGAAGAGACAAGAGAGAGGCATCCCGAATCTTGTGTGGCTATAGGCTCCCTATCTTCTGCCTCTATTATCTGGCATCTTTCAAGTACAGCGAATGAGATTGTGTGCTGATTCTTCTGGAAATATGACATGGGGAGAAGACAGGTCAATGGAAGCTAAAAATTAGGTTAGGGTGGCTCTAATTTCTGGACCACAGCATTATTATGGTATACTTTTCTGTGTATTGGGTTGCTATCTAGCCCGAAGCGATTCCTCCTTCTTCAAGTGTCCAGGGTAGAGAGATCTATTTAAATTCCCTGCATTTTACTATTCAGCCTGACCTTTAAAATTACTCTATCAGCTCAAAAGTGTCCAGAAGGTGTATGCAAATATAAAAGATGGAATTGTTAAAGCTCACATTTCACAGAATGGAAATACAAGAGAGGTGGAAGGGGATCAGGTCTGTTTGGGGTGTGATTTGCAGAAGCAACTGATCTGGGAGATCCCAGGCACAGGAGAACGAGTTCTGAACTGCAGTGATTTCCACCAGAGCTCTTCTTGGCCTTCCAACCTTTCTCTACCAGGGGTAAATTTTGGTGTGTGTCTCATGGATTAAGGGCCCTGGCCCATGCTACTTAAGAGCACAATCTATTTGAAAACTGAGTTCCTCAATCTTCTTAGCGAAAAAATCGCAAGTCATGGTGCATCATCTCTTCCCCAGCTTCTCCTACGGCTTGAATCAGTTTTTAAATACAGGAAGGGAAGAAGCAGTAATTTAACCAGTGCTGATGATTTCTAATCTATGAGGAAAGACTCAGCGTGGGCCAAGCCTTCCCTCCCAACTGGCAGCGATCCCACTATCCCATTTGGAATTTGCTGCTCTCTACAAAGTCTTTACCGCCTCCAAGTGGAAACATGCCTGAGTGGCCAGGCCACAATATCACTGCACTTCATATACAGCAAGGAGAGCTGGGAAACACCAGAGCACCACCTCTCAAAATAAGCTTTGGGCCAGGACACAGGGTCCGAGAGGCACCTTAGCTTGTAGCTGAGATGTCCGAGGACATGGATGCAGCACCAGACAAATAAAAGTGTCGGGATTGCTATGCAATCCTCAGCAGGTCTTGTTCCCTCCTTGACTCAGTTTCTCCCACTGTAAAACAGAAGCAATGTGGTTTGCTAAAGCTCCTTCCCAGATTACCGGGTGAAGGCATTGCTCTGGAAACGGCACACAGAGCTGCTTTTAGTGTTTAAAAGATAAAATTACAAAAACAACTTTCTCCAATACTCCACTGAACTAAATATAAAGGATTTCTGCTCATGGCAGACAAAGCTGTGTGTTCAAGGCTGCAAGGGTAGCGTAGCATCAGTTTGGATTTGTGCCCATCTTCTCAGAAATCTGCATGCCCTGATGACGATGATAAATTTGTGCTTTAAACCCACTAAAGCTGCAGGCAGAGCGGGGCTCGGGATTTTACAGCACTATTCTTGCCTACCTTCCACTCTGCAGGAGGCTCTTCTGGCTCCGGAGATCTATGCCTGACAAGAGAGGAAGCAGCAGGAAGGCCTGCGACTCAGGAAGATCCACGTCTTACCTAATTTCTCACCTCCACAGTTTGCAGTATACATTAATGAACCGAAGTTTTGTTTCTGTCTTGATTTTCTGTTCCTGGCAAACCAGGTGCCTTGGGAGGGAGCGAATATACCAAATTCCCAGGTGGGTGTCATTGCATTGTATTTTAGCACAAAGTAAAGGTAAGCCCCACACAACCTCTGCTGGGAACACACTACTAAAATCCTCCCATGCAGATAAACTTCCTTCATTCAGGATTGGATTTGTCCTGCTTGTCTAGCACTTGTTATGGACTGAGCTGCAAATGCCAGTCGTCACAGGATGCTGCCCTCTGAATAACACACTGAAATGTGCAGAGGATGTTCCCAGGGCAATGAGCACCCTCCAAAACGTTGCCTGAGGTGGCACAAAACCCACAAAAGTCTGTTTTCAGCCCTGTTCCCGGTAAGCAAATAATCCAGCCCATGTAACTGCACAGTTCATTTTCCTCAGAGTTTCTGTTGATTTGGAGCACACTGGAGAAATTAAAATACCTGATATGGGTAACAAATTCTTCCTGTCCTTGCAAAGGGGATGCAAATTGCATAGTGGCAGAGCCCTGGCCCAGGGAGGTGGTGGAGTCTCCGTCTCTGGAGACATCCCAAACCCGCCTGGAGGCGTTCCTGTGCCCCCTGCTCTGGGTGACCCTGCTCTGGCAGGGGGTGGGACTGGGGGATCTCCAGAGGGCCCTGCCAACCCTGTGATTCCATGGCTCTGGTATGATTTGCATGGCTGCATGCGGAACAGCCCTGCTGTGCCCAGTTTGGCTGGCTGATAGGCCAGGTGGGATTCCACCATGCGTTTCTACACAGTTAATTATTAATTACAGCCTCCAAACCATAACATCACAGTTGTCTTATTATATCTACTTTCGATAGTTTCCTTTTCCCTCACCCAAACCCCTGGTTTTATCCCAGCCTGTAAGGTCATTTAACTGTGTAAGATATTCTTGTCCCTCCATGTTTGAAGATGGCTCACAAATTTGCATCCTAAGCAGTCTTCTTAGCACACTTGCACTGTTCATCCCGAGATCAAAATAAATGCTAAACAAGATCTTGGAACTGCAGTTCATGTTTCAGTCCAATTTGCTGCCTTCCTTTTCAGACAGATTCCTACTCACCTTCCAGCCTGGTAGTAATCTTCCGATCTCCATTTCAAGCAATGGCTTTCCATGTGTTATCCAGTCTTTGTCCAAAGCTCAGGTAGCTAGATCTACTGCATATCCCTTATGTGGAAAGCCCTCAACTTCCTAACAAGAGACATTACCGCCCCTCGTTGACAGAAACACACCGTTCTTCAGTCGTAGTCTCAATGTTTGATCACAACTTGTTTGTTGGGTTGAAAATTCGTCATAGGAAAAGTAGGTTACAAGATGAAAAACGTTCAGAAATATGGTGTGCGGAGACTAGAGACACAAATATTATCCCCTTTTTTACCTCTAAATTCTTCAATTTTTTTTCCTGAGTTCCAGAGCGATGTCCCTAAGGGCCCAGTAGACGAGGTAGGCTTTCTCAAAACAAAAGAGGAAGAATTTAGATTTATCACTATTAATGTGGACCCTTCACGTTATTATCTCAGTTGCTCAGATCTGCATTCTTGGGCTACAGTCAGACACAGCACGGGAAGTCAGTGTAGGCCAAGAGTTAATTTAAAAAAAAAGAAAGAAAGAAAGAAGGAAGTGTATTGCCAAGGCATGATAAAATTGCAATGCTACTTTTGTGTGCTGAACAGCAAACCCTAATGTTTTTTTATTACAGCTGTGTGAGGGTGGGAGGGGTAAAGCGGAGCGGGACACTACAACACTCTTCCGTGTGCAAGGCAGCAGCAGCCAACTTACCAAAGCCACAGGATTACAGTGGGATCTCGGCATACGCCTTGGCAGGACAGCACAACTTCTGCAGTCTACACAAGGAAGGGGCGTACGAAGCAGGCAGGGAAAATGTGCTCTGTCCCTGCGACAAACTCTGTGACGCCTGGGGGTCAGCTCTCCCGCCCAGCAAGCACGCCTGGGAGCTGCTGGATCACCCGGCAGACAATCTAAACAGAAATTTTCAAGCCCACTCAAAATTCCTCCCCAGTGATGGGAAGCAGAGCTTATAGATGGCTGCTGCTTTCCTTGCAGTGGTACCGTGTTTTATTGCACTTGGATTCTGGACTTTGAGATTGGGAAAAATCATCTGCTAGCATCACTTTCCCTCGTTTTCCAACAGCAAGAAAATCGTTTGTTCCAGTGTACCCACTCTCTGCACGGTTTTTCTAGGAGATCTGGTAACAAGTTTGGGTTTAGCGCAGATGCACCACTGGTACGCTCTGCTTCTTTGGATCTTTTCCCCTCACGGCTTCATACAGGTCCTGTTCACGCTTTTCCATTTGTCCTTATTTCTAGGATATCTCCTCAAACATCACCAGAGAGCTGGGGAGCAGAAGTCAAGTGGGGGGGAAAGGCATGGGAAGAGGGAGGTCAGCTTGGATATCGGATATCTATTGACTCCTAAGCAGCCCAAGCTCAGAGTGACTGGAAACCGCATCGTTCTACAGCTGTTGTGTGACAGCCCAGGAGCAGTCCTTCGGCACAGCCCCGACCAGAGGGACTTCACAAAGACCTGCTGCTGCTGTGGCCTATTTTGCTCTCTGTAAGAGCAGGGACTGAAATGCTCTTTAATTCCCAGCATGGTTTGTCCAACTCATCCACGATGATATGAGGAAATCCTATCATTATTGCTGTGCGTGCACTCCTCGGTTTAAGCTATTTATTTACATCAGTGCATTATGGCACAGCTATTAATCATTTATTTATTTCCTAATAAATATCACTTCTGTGAGAGAGAAATATTTCAGACCAGTCTGAGGACGGGAAGGACAGATTTGTTATTTGTTATTTAGCCAGTCAGCGTTTGTCCTCTTTTTATGTTCCTAGTACTTCAGTCAGACATAAATTAGCGGGCAGTGTGTGTGGGAAGTCTATGTGGGCTTTGTCAGAGTGACAGATCTTGATGTGGTCTCAGAGAGGAGGGCCAGTGAGTTAGCAGGGATGGCCTAAGGCTTTCAGGAAAGATGAGCATTTTACTGACAGCAGTTCAAGGCATATTGAGTTGCAAATGTTATTCCTGAACCAGTTCGCTGATAAAGCTTGTAGCTCTCCTAGCATCTGCACAAGTGTATTTGCCCAAGATACCCAACGTACTTGTTTTTCATGCTGATAAGGGAGCAGTGGTTAAAGAAACACTTGTAGCAATGAGTGTGTTCGTGTCATGCATGCGTAGAATTCATTTATCAAATTCATTCCAGACTCACTCTAGTAGGGGCCCATCTCATAGCTGTGGCCCTTGTAACCCAAAAAATGCGGTGGGAACCTGGAGAAATGAGTAAAGAATGGCCGTGCGGGCTGGTACCAGCGTGGTAGGTACTCAGCCAGCCACTTACACTTGTATTAAAGAGACTAAAATGAAATTAAAACCTTGCAAGTTACATGAGGAGTCTTCACAATGAAAATGTCAATCCTCACACAGAGGAACTACAGTTAGGTTGAAATAACAACCCCAAGGCCCCAGACTCACCAAATTTACTCCCTCCGACTGCTGAGTGACCTTTCCCATGGGGAAGGCAGCCAGTTAGCCACAAACTGGGCTGGAGCCAGTTCCAAGTTAAGCAGAGTCCACATCATTGGGCTCTTCCTTGTTCGTTATCAGCTGATGCGAGACCTCTGGGCTGCCATTCTGATGAGCTCACCAGAACGGGCACTTTATGATGAAGTGCATCCCATCTTTGACCAAAGTCAACTGCATGTGTCACACTGGAAGGTATAAAAACTTCATTGTCAATATAAAATTTCAAACTATACAATTGCATCCTGCTTTGTGTTTGTGGGGTCAGCGCCCAAAGGACTGATTTGCTGATGCCCTGAAGACTGTGGGGCAATAAAAGCCTTTTTACCTCATGCCAAATAGCATAACAAACATATCTCGAGCAAAAGCTGCTTTCATTATTATTTCAAGCTGCATTCCGGGTCCCAGCAGTTAGTGGCAGATCAGATGATTTTAGCAATTTTGAATGGCACTTGAAAAGTGCCACTATCAGCACTATAATGGCTCTTTCTATCCAGGACTTGATTTCTGAGACAACTGGTGCTTGCTCTCCCTCGACTGCTCTGGTGCCGATACCTTTGAGCAGCTAACCCAGGCGCTGCAGCTAACACCCAGCTTCTGTCCCTACCCAGGAGAGGAAATGCTTTGCATACAGGTGGGAGCACTGACGCCTGTGATGCTATCCTGACTCCCTAGAGGACAGTCCTCACAGCAAAAAACCCCGTCTAGCCCTTCAGGAAAATTTCCTAGCAGCTGTTAGACCACCAACGCGTTGGCAGAAGCCTCATAAAACCACGTCAGCCGTGACTGAACAGAGCGTTACTGTGCACGCAGCAGCGAACCGTGAGAGGGACCGCGTACGCTGCCTCCTTGGGCTTTCCATCTTTCCCTTTTAGGCACGCAGCTTATTCCAGAATCACAGTTGTCAAGTCAGCGGTTGGGGCAGATGGACTTGCCGTTTTTGAGCTCCCTATTTTGCCAAAGCCACAATCTGGAATCTGCCTGCAGGGAATGTATTTCTTTCAAGAAAAAACAAAAAAGAACGACAAAAGAAACATTACTGAGGGAGCAGCAACCTCTCTGCCCCTCAGTCAGCCCCAGAGAAGGTGCTGTGTATTTTATCAGCGTTTTTTTAGCCTTATTGGTTGCCATAGCAATGACTTTCCGAATGCACCCCAGTAAAGCCCATAGCGTAGCAGGGAACTACCATTCACAGTTTCCCAATGATGGAGAAAAATCTGACAGGCGGTGCTCCGCTTAATCCCAGTTATGAGAGTCTTGATCAGGACCAAGTTCTTCAGTGATTCCTGATCCTAAAAAAACATCCAACAATATAAAATAAAATTTTGCAGTGGCTTCTGGTACTAACAGGGACAGGGAAGTCAGTCCTCCTCTTTCATTGCCTTCCCACCGGGGAAATCCCGAGTCCTGAAGAGAGTCCTTTGAAAAGTGCTGAAGGAACTGGGTGATGCTGGAGAGCAAAGCTTTGAGCAGAGAAACACAGACTATGTAACCGCACCTGGGGTAAAGGGTGACACATTCTCGGTATGAGCTTACGCCCCGTGTCCAAAGGGGATATACGCTCCCGTGCATTTCAGCTAATCTGGAGGCCAAAGTGAATTGTCTGACTGTGAGGAGATACGAAATCCACCCAGCACTTTTTCACAGCCTTTATAAAGTAGGTTGTTACTGGACACTCCTAGTTAGCGTCCCCGGTAAGGACAACTCCTCCTTACAGAGACAATGCTGGCTCTGCAAACCCATCTTCTGCAGAGGAGTCAGGGGCTGAGTGCGCACGGGCTGTCACCCTCCGGCCACCTGCCGGGGCAGGGCAGCCGCGCCGGCGGCTCTGCCAGGGAAGGCTTGCCCTCTAAGGAAGAAAGGGGAAACCAGCAGCCAGCGAATTCATCTTCCCTCCTTCCCAAATGCCACGTCCCAGATCAGGAGAGGCTGGTCCAAATGCCCAGCCATGCTACTTCTACACAGACCTCCTCATGGAAACAAAACCGGCTTCTCCCGATGGAAACCGCTTCTGGTGCTGCTGCTTCTGGGTGGGGAACAGCCAGTTGTTCTCCATCTTGCCCGGGGCTCACAGAGATGTTTTAACCTTGAATGAGCTCTTGCCATCCCGTTACCCACACTGGGCTCTTGTATGCGCTCTCCTCTTTTCTACATCTCTAGAAGAGAGAAACTTTTCCTTCTCCCTCAGCCAACACAAGGAAGGGGTGTAACATCAGAAGCAGCACTGATGCTGAGCCTCCAGCCGGGAGTTTGCAGAGGTGGTAGCTGTTTCAAGGCAACCATCTCCCAGACAGGTATCTACCACAGTTTTACTGTGTTCAGCCTCCTTCCCTAAGTTTAGTTTGCTCTGATAAATGCAAAGCCAACATTTTTGCACAGAGGGCCACCTCCATGAGCCTGCTAGTGACTGGCATTGCACGTACTCCCAGGAGGACTGTCCCTGCAAGACACCACAGGCTGCATTTGTTTGGTTATGTTCGTTAGTATTATTTGCTTGTAAATATACTGGACCTGACGTGACTCTGCAGACCAGGAGAATATAAAGCAGTAGTTAACTTTGGGAGGCAAGATCATAGAACTGTATCATAGAATTGTCTAAGTTGGGATGTTTCAGATTATGGAGTACAAGATGTAGCTCCCATCAACAGAACAGTTGATCTTACAGCCATAATTCATAATTGATAATTTCAGGTGGGGTCTGTCACCGGCACCTGCGCGTTGTCTGACTTACGTGAGCTAAGGGACGGGAGCGAAGCAACAAAGGGTAGGGGTGAATAAACACAGCCTGCAGCTTAGCTGTAGCTCTTCCTCCTTCGCTGCATGCAGGGCTTCCTCCTTGCCAAGCAAAACAGGAACTGCTCTCAGCATCTGTATCCTGCTGCAGATAGAAGCCTGGACAGCAGAGAAAAGGGAGAAGTGTCATTCGTATCTGTGCAGATCACATTTCATTCCGCCTTAGTTTCTACCACAAGTCTTATCACCTTTCACTCCTGGTGTTGACAGTATGTATTCGTTCCTCATGATCCCCCTCTCCCCATTAGTAGTGTGACTGTCTTTAGGGTCGTATTATAGCAGGAAAGCTGGAGGAACCTGGAGGATGTGGGGAACATCCATCCCGAGTGCCCTGCTCCTGGCAGCTACCATGAAGTCTGATAATAACTTCTATTTCAGCCAAGGCTGCTCAGCTGGGCCATGCAGGTCTGCTGAAAAGCGGGTTCAGGACCACAGAACTCAGGTTTCCAGTCACATCAGCAGGATTGCACGTTCCCAGGGAGCTGAGTAAGGACAAGGTATTCATCCTCAATGCAGGAACTACCAACGGGTAGCCAGGTTTCATGCCTACAGCTAAGATACTTGATCTGCCTCTCACAGCAAAATGCAGAAATTTGATACATCTTCTGGAGACATGAGGATATTTAATCTGTGGGACCAGGAGAAAGGTGGAGGACAGCAACGCGAGATGGGTTCTAGTATAAAAGCAAGGACGCTCTTCTCATGAGACTCCTATCTGGTATTCCACCTGCTAATGGAGTTAAGCAGCAGCTGCTTAAAGCAGCAGCACACATTCTTGAACACACAAAATTGTTAAAAGTTTTTACACTTGCATCCTTTGGGCAGGATCTTGGAGGGGAGCTCCCCAAAGGAATTTCCCAGCTGGAGCAGGTAACTACAGGAGCGATGAGGACAGGCTCCAGAGCCCGGTGCGTTTTGTCCAGAATGGCTACAAATAGGAGAAGAATTTGCATGTGCACATACAGGGGTTTTACTCAGTGGAAGTAAGGACCACATCCAAGGTGAAGCGGAATTTAACATCCTCAGCAGGACAGAACACTTGAGTATCAGTTGCTCTTCTCACCTGCCTCTGCCTGTTCACATACGGGTTCAAGTTATGTCAGGGCAGGTTTAGATTGGGTATCAGGAAACATTTTTTCACTGAAAGGGTTATTAAGCACTGGAACAGGCTGCCCAGGGAGGGGGTGGATTCCCCATCCCTGGAGGTGTTTAAGAAAAGGGTAGATGTGGGACTGAGGGACATGGTTTAGAAGGGGTTTTTGTCAGGGCAGGTTAATGGTTGGACTTGATGATCTTAAAGGTCCCTTCCAACCTCACCCATTCTATGATTCTACCTGGGCCGCTGGGCCTGCCCCCTCCCTGTGGCCACCGAGGAGCGGGAAACTCCGCTGGGTGAGCACCGAGGACGGATAGGACACGGGTGTGGGAATTAACAGACCCACCTCCTTCAGAGCCAGGGTTTGTGCTGCCCTCGTGCCCAGGAGCATCAGGCGCCCGCTGCTTGGGGCTCTGCGCAAACACGCAGGGAGACAACTCTTGGCATGGAAAACTTACAGCCTAAGCGAGAACAAGGCAGAACACGCAGGGGACTGGAACAGAACAAAGTGCAGGGCCAGGGCGGAGGCTCACAGCAGCGACTCAAAGTTTGCTGGGTGTATTTTGCTGGCTTCAAAGCTATGGGGAAAAAAAATAATTGTGTGAAATGAAAATAAAAAAAACTTTTAGCAAAACATCCCCTTGAGTACAGATTTTACATTCACTAAGTTCAATGGGAAAGGTTTTCCCGCTCATTATATACAAGATTTCACACATATGAAAAATAAACATTAATTGCTTAGAATGCAGCATTTTATGTGAACCTGTGAATAAATACTCCTCTGCGTGTCCATGCGGCACACACTGCAGCTCTGGGCCGGCGCACGAGACTCTGTAAACCAGGAACCGACTGAACAAGAAAACTGGGCTGATCGCATTCGCTGGTCCGGCAAAAGAGGAATAAACACATTATAATTAACACGAGGTAACTCTCTTTGTACCACCACAGATGTTGCTCTTACCTAAAAAATCCCGTGCCTAAAAGCAGCAGCGAGGCAATTCTCCGTGTCTCCACGGCTTGTCGCTCTCTGCCTCCG
Organism: Rhinoptilus africanus; assembly: GCA_013400135.1. NCBI lineage: Eukaryota > Metazoa > Chordata > Aves > Charadriiformes > Glareolidae > Rhinoptilus > Rhinoptilus africanus. Next base: position 510,917 of record VXBO01011180.1, on the reverse strand, counting down.
CACGGCCAGATGTTTCCCGGCAAGCGGCCAGCTTCAGAAGGCGCCAGATGTCACCGACCAGGGGTGGCCGAGCTCCGGGACGCAGCCTGGGGACCTGTGCTGGACACTCCAGCAAGACCCCAGCCACAGAAACAGGGGAAAGGAATGAATTCTGCTGTTCGGCGCCGCCACGGATCCCCGCGGTTAAACCAGGCAGCGCCAGGGCGCAGAGGGGAGCCCCGCGGCCCCAAACACAAGTCCCGCTGCCCGCGTTTCCCTCCACCCTCTGAACTTACACAAAACCACAAGCACCACCCGAGAGCAGAAAGAGCAGAATTTCAAATCAGCATGAGTTTACTGAGTCCAGGCTGTTTAAAGTTAAAGTTTATTTGTATTCTTTGTAGGAATATCAATAAAAGACCTCAAATGTATCTATATCTGTACATATTACAAGAACCTTCAAAAATTATTCACAGAACAAAAATAAATCTTCTTTAGAACAAACCCAGGCAATGAAATGCAGAAATGGATCTCGGAGACCAAACAGTCCAGTGCTACTAGCATAAAAATACGGCTTGAAAAACAAGTTTATTACTTTTTAAGGTGTACTTTGATGAAATAAAAAATAAATTATTTAGAGCTATCATTGTAAAACAGTTCTGTGTAGTAACACTCTTATTAAGGCCCTTGAGACAGAAAATCTATTTTTACAGGTAGGATTCCTGGCAGGCATGATCTGTACCCACACGCTCGCTCTCTCATGGGAGTTAACTTACCGGGGAGAAGGAAATACCTAAAAACATCAGCCTAAATTTAACCCTTTTTGCTCTGTCACACTCGGCTGGGCACCTGTGGCTGACCACGGAAATCACTGATGTAAATCCATCTAATGCTTCCACCCGGACAGGAATTGTTCTCCAGGAATGACACAGAATTTTTGCAGAACGCAAACAGAATTCATACATCCATGGGGACCTTAGCAGGTAAGTATTGCTGACACATTCCATGGGCACTGCTGTAAAACTGACGGAATGCAATCATCGAGTTTTCAGATGAAGTTAAAAACTGGTGGGTTTAAGCCAGCATTAAAACATGAAATCGATATATCATGTAAAAACAAAAAAAGCCTAAGCCAACCCAAAGCAATTGCAAGGCCATAAAATAAAACCCATTTCTTGGATGACTTATTAGATGGATACAGAATTTATTACTGGATACACCTCATATTCTCTAACTAGAAAATACACACATCCCTTTCCACACTCCTCTGGATCCCCTGCTTAGAGTGATTCCACTGGAGAGGAATATTGCAGAACGTGTAGCTGTGTGAATCTGTGCTTTTATGCATAGCTGCCCGTTTCTGATACACCAGGGAAATAACAGTTGGTAATTCCTGGACATGAAAACTGTTTATTTCCCTTGGAAAAAAAAGGTCTGAATTTGTAGAATCGCGAAGCAGGGGCAGTTAGAGGATGCCGCTGCCAGGCCGCGCTCCCTCTCTTCTCCACCTGCCCCACGACGGCCCGGTCCCCTCCCTCCTCACACGCTCTGCAGGCACCACGCCAACAGCCTCAGCGCCACAAAACGCCGCTCCATGCCCTGCCTGCGCCGGCCGGGAAGGTTTTACTGAGAACCTGGAAGCCCGGGGGGCTTTGCAGTTTGGGAAGAATCATCCTAGAATGGTATTGAGGAATGCGACCGGCGAGGACCGAGACGTCAGGATGGGGCAACTTCTCTGTTTCAGCCTTAGGAACACACGAGTACTATTCCTCCTGCGCTACTTCAGCTGTTTCCAAATGAGAGCAGCAGTTGTTTGCAGGAGCCTCAGACACAGCCTGATGCATCTGCTGAAAGTATGACCCAAAACCCCACGTCTATAACGCTCCTCATCAGACTTCGCAGTATTTATTACCCCTCTCACTGCTGCTGGCTAGAAGTCTTACACCAAAGGCGATCAGGCCCAGTTAGGGCTCTTGCTCCAAAACAGACAGACCTTTTGGCTGCCCCGTGGTTTAGTGCCACTTGAATTTTATCAGACAGGACAAAATAGAAGCTGGCATTTTCACATATTGTCGGCTTGAAGCGGCTTAAAATTTCTCTGGAAAGCTGCCTGGTAACAAACTAGGAGAGACAGCTGCCTGCAGAACTCGGGAACGTAAGGTTTCGTTGGGCAACTAATCAATGGCAGTCTTGCAGCGCCGAGAGTCTGCAACCTTCACCCCTTTTTGGGTCAACAGGCAGCTTCCCCTCTCTAGCGGGAGTTAGAGGAGCACGCTTTGCACTTCAGGGCAGAAACTGAAATAGGAGAGAAACAACCAGCGCAGAAACAAGCTGCGAGGACAATACTGATGGGGCAGACTCTTGCAGAATAGCAAGCTAACCCACGAGCTTAAGAAACACACAGCAGAAGGCCCGTTATTAGAATGATACATCACCAAAATGCCTACACACACATTAGCCCTCACCAAAATGCATCAATTTTGGGGCAGGTATTATTTCCCCTCTAATAATCAGGGCTGAAACGTTGCCCCTATTGCATTTCTCTGCAGAAACCAAAGCGGACGCCTCGGAGCGTTTCTGTGTCGAACCACACAGCTCAGCCAGAGGTCTCTGACGGATTACCAGGAAGCTTGGGGGGCTCTGGTGAAATGCGTTTCCCAAATTAATGCTAGACTAATGCTAGCAGAATGACCCACCTGCCTTGTTCTAGTCCGTGTATTCCTGGGACCACTTGCTCTCATGGCTTGCGTTGTTTATTAAGTGAGCAATGCACGTGCCCATCTGAAAAGGCTACTTTTTGGGAGTGAATTCCCACGATGGAGCTGAGTAACTGCAGCCTATAGCAAAGGGGAGATGCAGATCACACAAAAACACTCAACAAAAAGGGGGCTGCAAAGGTTTCTTGTAAAAGAGAGCTACTCACAAGAGGGATTAATACAAACTCGATCGGCTGCCTACGGCTGTGATGCACGAAGGAAGAAGGAAAGAGGAAGGAACTTAAAGGCACAGTTTGAGGAAGAAAATATCAGAGGTCAGCAATGTCCCAGAGCTGGAAGATGGTTTGGAAAGTATGGAAAAGAAACCACTACTGAGCATATGCAGAGCACAACCCCAGGTGCGTCAGAGAGTGCTGACTTGGCTACGGATCACCAAGAACAAGACAGGGATGCTCCTTGGCCTGCAGTACCAAGTCACATTCGAGCAGCCAGAGAAGCTTTGATCTGAAAGAATTAAGCATTAAATATAAAACCCTGCAGACAGGTCTCCTCTAGATGTAAATTAACAGCCAAGGCCTTGCTAAGAGAGGTTCATACACATCTTTCTTATACATCCTACAGTGCAGGAGATGTGGCCTCCGTATTTCTGCATAGTTAGTAATGTGACATACCGGTGCGATGACTTTTAAGTACTGGAACACAGCGGTCCGGTGGCACAGTTAACATCCCGCGCTCTGCCACGAGCTGCGTTCCCCCCCAGAGGTGAGGCTGATTCATTTCCAAAGAACAAACAAACTTGACAACAAACACCGAATTTGGGTTCTCGGTATTGCCGATTCTTCACGTTGAAGGCAACACGGGTCACTTTCAGGAGGTCAAGAAGTTGGCTTAGAGCTTCAGAAACGCAGGCCAGAAAGGGCGATCAGATCCCCCTCTCTGACCTCCTCCCTGCCGCAGGCTGTACAGTCTCAGGCAGGTACCCCCACAGCCACCTCGTTAACTTCTTCCTAATTGCAGCCTGAACCGTTTGCTAAACACATCCCACACCGAGGCACCCTCTCGAGGTTTTGTCTTGTTTTGAAGTCAACTTTTCCAATTTCTAATTTCCATAACTAGTTTGAACGGTTAATCACACCCCCTGTTATTAGTATACACCTGGAATTCAAAATTTAAATTCCTGTTGCAATAGTTTTACTTACTTTGAGAATTTGGGGGCTAGAAATGTATATCAGAAAGTGAAAGCGAAGATTCACACATTATTACTTGAGTGTAGAATTTGGGGATTAAAAAAAACCACCTCAGACTAAATATTGTGGCATTTGATGGAATCATGAGAACTGACAATACTGCGCCATTTATTGTTAATCTTTTCCAGCTTGTGAATGTTATTATCTTCCATGAGAAGGTCACTTTGTAATTATACACGCAGTCACATACAGCCTGTACGCATGCTTCCGTGAAATGCAACTGAAAGTAACTGGAGATGAAAGCTTAGTCAAAACTCCTTAAGGAAAAACTGGTGTGTACAGGACTTCAAAAAGAACCCCTCTAAATATCCAGAGAAAGGCGAATTTCAGTGAAAACGGAAGATCTTTTAACACAAACGTGCAGAAGCATCTTTCACTGGGACTAGACTGGCTAATGGCTGAACTGGTGAGATCGAACAAGAGTTAAACTTACAGAAATCCTCTAGGAAAAAAAGGCAATTTTGCATACGGAAGTCTACTTTGCTGGGCATGGGCACCCCTGGGTTAGCCCTTTCCTCAGAGCATTAACCTGACTGTTCCTGATGGAGTGCAGAGAACAAATTCCGGGTACCACTCCACGGTGCAAAAAGTGGGCATCGGATAGAAATTTTTTAAAAAAAGTATTTACAGGTCTGTAAATTCTCAAAACAGAAAATATAAAACTGCAGCAGAACTGGGGTAAAAAAGAAAGAATCCTACCTTGAAAAACCGCAGATTCCCTCTGCCTGTGTGATGGGAATCCTGACTGTGTGCAAATGCAAGGAAAGAAGCTTGCTGCTCCAAGTTTTCCCCTTGTTCAAAAAGACAGACAACTCTTTGCCGGAGTCCTACTGAAAGTAGGTCCGGGATCCAGCAAGAGCCAATTTTCTTGCTAAAATGTTTGCTATCAAGTTTGCATTCAGTTAAAGAAGAGCTAGAGAAGAGGGGAATAAAACCAGCAGATGAATTTTCTTACAGAATTCACTTCACTCCTATTTCACTCCACTCAGTACTTGTGTCAGCCAGCCCGGTACACACAGCTGCCGTCTAATGCTCATCTCGCACCCACAACACACATGCACTCACGCTCCCCTCTTCCTCCTCCGAGGACTGCAGTGCTTTCAACAAGAGAAAAAAAAATAACAATAATAAAAATAGCAATAATTAAAAAAAAAATCTACAGTATTCACTTCCTTTTGGTATATTACATCGGCATTTTCTGTACACGACCCAAGAGCTCCCTCTATTTACACAGTGATATGGAAGGACTTGTTCTCGGGAGCCCGGTTCTCCTGGCCTTGAGTGGGGAATTACAGACCACCTTTCGGAGTTCTTTCTCTTTTCCACTTTAGTAGCAGCTTTATGTAAACCTGTAAGGGGAAGGGGGGGCTATTTTGAAGGTTTCTTGAGTCCGCTCCCTCTTGCCCTTCTCCTGGGGAGATGGCCGGCAGCATCTGCCCCGTTAGCAGCTGCTGTTTTTGAATTCACCATTCTCCGTGATGGAAAGCTTGGTGGGATTGGTGGGGGAGATGCCATTGCGGACTTGCATGCTGTAGCGCTCCTTCACCTGCGTCAGGGCACTCATCAGCCGCGTGTTGGCCGAGTCCAGGGACACGATCCGCTTCTCCTGCAACAGACACCCCACAAAGTCAGAGCTCCTCCACAAATGAAATGCCTTTGCCCCACAAGCCCGCTTTATGGGAAACTTCCAGGACCCGGGGCCGTGACAGTGTCTTCAGATGGTTTCTAGGCAGAGGCAGCTTGGCCAACATTCTCTGGGAAGATGGGATGTCTGCCTCTTTCTGTTTTCTTGGGGTAACGTGGCCCCCACGTGCCAAGCTCTTTTCACGGGCCGGTCTGGCCCTCCCGGACTTTTTGCGTGACGGGAGGTGACAGTGAGTCAAAGTTCCAATGGTGAATTGATCCAGTCACAGCGGCTTTATCCAGCCAGCCCCCAGCTGAGGCAGATGGAAATGCAGCATTTTGCCATGGGGGGTGGGTTGGGAGGGGAGGGTGGGGGATGTTGGTGTTAATAACAACAATAGCCAATTTAATTTATTTTTTTTTTAAAATGTTAGAAAAACAGAAACAGGCAGCAGAAAAGAAAAGTGGTGGAGGTTTCATCTGGCAGAGAAAAGTGCAAGTGGTATCTAACGGCCATTGTCTCTGTATTTTGGATGGAGTGTGCTCAGAATAAAATTCATGGTATGCTTGAAATAAATAATAAAAAAAAAAAGCAGATAATGGCAGCCTGCGGTCACCAGCAGGAGTGAGGGTGCAGCAGCAACACAGAGAAGAAGCAGCCAAAAGCTAAAACTAAGGGGTTATTTGAGGTGAAGGGGGAGAGGGCAGCGTGGGTGGAGGGGGAGATGCCATCGACAGAACACAAAGAACAAACACTGAACACGCTGCTCCTAGACCCATTCCAGCTCAGAGGGGATCCCGCGCTCCGCCGAATCCAGGGGGTCCCACATCCCCGTTTTGATTCTTCTGGCACAGAGAGTGCCGGCCTCCGCTTTTTAGCAGAAAGCTAAGGGATGTGTACTCAATTCATAAAAAAAAATTTAAAAACCCTCAACAAACCCCAGCCTACTAACAGCCAGATTATCTGCGGTGGGAGAAAGCACTGGAGGGTCAAGCCAAAAAGTTGGTGGCACAATTAGAAATGGCTATTTTCACCTTCCCTCAAAAAAAAAAAAAAAAAACGCACCCACAGAAAGCAGCAAGAGATGGCAAAAGGTAAGTATGTTCTCCGTGCTACCAGCTGATTGGCTTTTTTCCTTTGAGAAGGAAAAATACCTAATTTAACTTGAATGAAAAAAGCTGCGTGCAGGAACTCTTCCCACTCCAGCCCACTGAGAAACAAAATGGAAGGAAAAATGATGCACGGGAGGCACAAACATTAAGGGATAGCTCAGACGTACCGCTCAGGAGACCTACGTGCTACAACAGCCCCTTAGGATTTTGATCCCAGCACGTCGGCTGTGCAGTACATCAGTAACCGAGTAATGTTTGCTTTTCTCAGTGGGTTTCCCCACCGGGGTAAGCGTGAGGGTGCAAAAACAAAGCAGAATTTAAGTACTGCCTGTATTACAGCCCCCGAAGAGACCAAGCTCTGTACAGCAGAGCAAAGGGAGGAGGAGGAGGAGGCACCCGACATCAACAAACAGCGAGGCAGGCTGTAGCCTGCTCTAGCACTTGCCCTGATCCAAGTCAACGCAAGTAAGGAGAAGGGACAACGGAGGAGTTAAAGGCTTAGCCTTTCCTCCCATGCTGAAATAACTCCTGCAAAACACAACTGCCTCAGCAGAAATGTGTTCTTCCGCTAGTTAAAGCTCCTCCTCCTCGAGCTACATCTCACCTGGAATATATAATTTCAAATTAAAATTTCTTTCCAAAGAATTTAGCTTTCCCAAGCGTTAAAAAAGAAAGGCTGGTTATTTTCTGGCACTGAGGAGTGCTCGCTAGGCCAGTTTGCAAAACAGCTGGAAATCTACACTTGGAAAATCAATCTTAAAAGCATGAGCTTGGCGAGTAGAGGCATCTTCTCACTCACAGGAAAATACAATCTACCAAAGATGTCTCTAGGACACAGGAATTGGGCGCAGGGCGTGGGAGGAGCTGGAATGGGTAGGAGGGCAGCGCGCTGGGCCGGGACTGGGTGCTGCTCAGCTAGAGAACTGATTGGGTTTACTTGCCTGTTTGAATTATCTCATCCCCATTTATGACCTGTAATTTAACACAGCGGAGATGTCACTTGCAATAGCAACTGGGCCAGTACTCTTTGCAGCTCCGCTGCTCCGAGGAGAGAGTTTAGCCAGACCTAGCCCCTGCTCAGGTGGGGAGCCAGAGACGGCCTCTGGAACCACGGGGCAGCCGTGTCCCGAGAAGGCGGCTCTCCTGGTGCCTTGGCGCAGTACTGGGTGCTGCACCTCACCACAAGGCAAAAGAATGAGTCCTGAAAAGCATCTCGTGGTGATGTAACTAAGCCCAAGAAGCCCAGTTGCTGCTGGTCCCTAGCAGCCATTTAAACCCTTCAAACAGGTGTGATAAACAAGGTCCCAACTCCACTCCATCCATCTCACATAAAAAAAGACCTCTTCTTTCCTAGCCACTGCTATGTCCCTTTGCCAAACGAATCACAGGCTAAGAAAAATCTTCCAAGGGCAACTTAAAGGGATTGCTACAGAACCCAGTGAACATTTGGCCTCCTCTGGTGTGTCTGTTCTGAATCTTTCATCACTTTCCTCTTCTGCTCAGGCCCCCACGAAAGGGCAGTGACAACTAAGCGCTTTCCATGAACTGGTTGACACTGAAGCCGCTAAGGTTTGCTGATGATCTTGCTTGCCCAAGTAGCTAAGAGCACTTCAAAAGAAAAAGGTGTCAGATTCAAAGAAGAATCACTAATGTTACTGGTTTGCTACTGGTTTTTTCAACAATTTATATCGCAGGTGATAAATGCATTGTTTGATCAAGTGGAATCGAGGACCACACCATTCCAGCCCTGAGGGCTGGAAGCTTTCGCAGGTGAGCAGCAGTCCCCTCTGCCACACCGAGGGTTCAGACTGGTCCACCCTCCACCTTGCTAGTCCACAGCCTCACAGCAAGCCTGAGAGCCCACTGGCACAGACGGGTAACAAAGGGAAGGGCGAGCTTCCTATTCAGTCACAATCTCTCAAATTCTTGCCTCACAAAAACCACTTTTTAGGAGGTTGCTCAATGCCCCTCTCACCTTCTTGAGGCAGATGAAAAAAGAATCACCTCCTTCAAAAACCAGGCTGCTGTCTGGATGAGCTGCCATTCCATCAGTGTGTAGCAGCAAGATGCCCTGACTGTGCCCATCAATGAAAAATGGCCCAGCACGTTCAACTTCTACTCCAGCTTCCCCTTGCCATACTCCTTGACCAGACCGGAGTCTGCTGTACCGCTCCCCCAGCACCAAGAAAATAAAAAAATACGGTGACTGACAACATTCCTGTTGTGGCTCTAGCACTGCACTCTCCCACTTCACGTTTTGAGTGCAAGTCCTCACAGAAAGGATTTAATCTTGAGCTGCGTCTAGAAAAGGTGACTACGCTGGTGTCTCCATGTCGAGCATCTTGCACAGCAGCTAGTAACTATATATGGTGTAATTCCAGCAAGATTTTCTTTTTGTTCTGCAAGGCTAGGTGGCAGAAGGGCCGTATTATTGTACACAAGTGATTTATTCAGATTAAACGGCACAGATCCAAAAATCCAACTTCCGTGAACAGTCTTTCTGAAGAACTGTGGGAAAATGGGCAGAGGCAGCAGGAAAACCAGAACTTTTCAAATTATCAGAAAGAGATCTGCTAGAAATATGCTCCTAATGTTACCAGGCTTTTAAAACCACAGCTTTTTTCCACTTTATATTTCCCCTACAGTTCCACATGAGCCGAAACATTTCTATCATTGCTGGCCATTCAACAGGAAAAAAATGGCCAGGGCACGACCTTTTGTGCTCACTTATGCCCATGTTCTAACACACCAGTACCATCCTTAACAACGTTCAACCGAGGCTTCCCCCTCCACCTCTTTATGAAGGGAAACAACTTCCTGAAATAACTTGAGTTATTCCTCAAACAGGTTGTTTTAAGACTATCTATTAAGGAAAGTTTACAGTTGGGACGACCAAAAAGCCCAGAAGCGGGAAAGACGTCCTCCAGATGCAAGTATCACAAACGTAACACGGCAGGCAGATATCAAACCAGCCTCAGGTTCTGCGGTACGAGCTTTGCTCTCTGGGATCAGCACAGACGCAGAAGAAAAGCTGAAACGATCCCACACAACACTCCCACATGCACTGCCCGTGGGGTCCCGCTTTCCACAGCTCACGTGTTGACTGAGGCAAGCGCTGCAGGTTTGTGGCAAAGTGGGCATTTCTCCAGGACTGGCGCGGACAGTCAGATGGGGTGAAATGCCACGTATGACGTTATACAGGGCAACGCTCCGTTGCAAGCATTCTCTTTTCTTGACTCAAATGTTCAAAGCCATGCTTTTAGCTTGCACAGCTGAGATGCATGCACATGGCCATTGAACTATGCTGGTATGAAGCACAGCTTTTCCAGACTTCCCAGGCCCACGCTCAGAACAATGTCTGCACAATACACCACTATTCCTTTACCCCCTCGGGATCTCACAACGTAGAGAATGTTTTGGAGAAGCAGTCAGTCCTGTGATTTGTTGTCAGGCTTTCTCAAAGCCTAGTGTCTGACAGTACAGTCTTTGCCATTAAGAAACCCAGTTCTCTCCTAGAAGGCAGTAAGTCACACGTACAACACCATGGGCCAGAACTGGCTTGGGTGCTAGAGAACAATGTCGGGGCAGGACGATAGGGGAAAATAATGGGTTCTACACACAGAACACTTGGGGTTTGGAGATCCTGAGCTCCTTACCTGGGCATCAATAATTTTCTGCTTTGCATCGATGACAGCTTGCATCTCTGCATGATCCTTCTTCAGCTCCTCCTCAACTGCCATGAGTCTGATGAGCAAAAAGAGGTACAAATCAGGACAGTTTAGTACTATTCCAGAACGTTTTGGGTGCTCTGGCCTGTTTGTTTCACTTCTCTGATTGTCCTGTCTCTGCAAGAGAAGAATTTTGCTGCGCTTGGAAAAGCTTATCTATCCATCTGACTCTCCCGATTGCCTAACCTTGTTATTCTCAAAGTAGACATTGCCAATAACTGCAGTAATGCCTGAAAAGCTACTGCCTTGACTAGAGATTCCAAACAAAGCAAAAAGACCTGTTATAAGTACAACAGAAACCAGGGTTAAAAATTCCTACATCTTTTCCTTCAGTCTCCTGGAAATCTGAGGCAAGTTTCTACACCGGCATCTCAGTTTCTTCATCTCTAAGGCAGACAGTATCAGTCCAGAGATATCAAGGAGCAACTACCTTCTCTACTGTCAAAGAGAACATGCGACACAGGGGAGCTTCTGGTCCTCCACAGTCCCAAACTTTCCAAAGCCTCACCTGCTGATGATACTTTTCATCTGGCTGTCCTTCTCCTCCTGCTGCCTGCGCAGTCTCTCCTCACTGTCTTCCAGCCTAGACTTGTACTCCAACAGAAGCTTCTGCATTTGCTGCTCCTGCACCAGCAGCCGCCGCTCATACTCCTCCAACCGGCGACTTGACACCTTCAGGCGCTCCTTCAGCTTCGCTATTTCTTGTTCATACTGCAGGTGGAAGGAAAGAATGAGATGCAAAGGAAAAAGGAAGAGATCAGATCATTATAATCTTCTGCTGCTGTTCAGAGAAGGACACTGTCTTTTTCATGAGAAACAAATTAAAAGAAGTAAAGGAAATGACAAGCAAACAACTGTGGGCAAGCACAGATAAGGAGCATGTAGGCTCCCACTGAGGATGAAGCTATTCCCCTACTGCAGGATGTCATTCTGCAGCACAATTTAAGCGGTCAGAGGGCTCTGACATGGCTCCTCAGCCCTGACAGGTAACATCCCCAGTTACTCCAGACTCAAGCAGTTCCCAGACAGAAGCTGCTAATAGTGCTCAACTGTAAAAACGTCCTGGGGTGACCAAACTTACAAAACAGATCAGTTTGGGACCCAAATAACTTATTCTTCAAGACCTAATCAAGGCATCAAACCACGTGTGAAGATAGAGCAATCATTCACTACAGAATAGAGCCTGAATTTTACTTGGCTGAGGTTTTGCTCTTCTACTTACTTTGTTCTTCTGTGGACAATCACTTCTGCAATAGTGCAAGGAATCTCAACACATTCCACTTAGTTTTGGGTTCATTCACCTTTCCTAATAATCCTATGTTCCTGCTTCTTGTCCACCAAATGTTCTCCTCCTCGTTCCCTGCCTTCTCAAAATACCAAACCTCTTACTAAATTTCACCACCATAGTGGCATACAGATATAACTGAATTTGGAAAACTGCTATCTACTCCTGAAATAAATATGCTTCAACAAAACTCATAAGAAGATCATAAACATTTCTGTGTAGCCCAGAAAGGCTGTACTACCTAAATGACAGGCATCTGCCTCAGGCGAAGTCCAAGGCAAAATCTGAATGCAACTACTGAATTGCATTTACAGGGCCTCATCCAATCAGTTAGCATGTCTTAAGCTACACTCAGTCAGGTTAACAATCGTGATTTTTTCAAAAAATGGTGTTTAATGATCACTAAAAAGTTTTGCAAGCATAGAAAAACGGCAGTATGCTGTGGCTATAGTGTTGTCATAAAAAATAATGACTTGAGCAGCATCTAATACACTTAGGCAGCGCGACTCGTGATGCACGTCAGTCCAAATACCAGCCTGTAATGCACAAATTCTCAGTGACATCAGCTTGCAACCATTTGACATGCTACAGCCTGTATGTGCCTTCATCTACAGTATGGGGTACTGTACTACAGATCCGTGTGATGGTATGTAGAGCAGGAACTTATGCCGATACAACTTGCATTTGAAAGCATGACTCTGTCAAAGCAGCACCCGAAAGCTCCTCCATTCTGAATTTGGCAGTGAAGTGGACAGGACTCGCTGAGTGCCCTCGAGTCCACTGCGTACAGAATAAAATCTACCTTCTCGGCATGCTTGACTTCATCTGGATTCTGCTCTGTGTCCTCCTCTACTTCTTCATACTGTCCGTTATTGAGAACCCACGCAGCTGTCCTTTCCACTGGTGACATTGTGGCTGAGTCCACAGGCGACTGAACCTGGAGCAGAGATACCTGTAAGCATTTTTCAGAGAAACTACATACAAATCAGCTGTAAAATCCAGTTTATTTGGATGAGAAAAATGACCATGAATCTGTCAGTCTCACTGGATCCTCAGAACCTCTCTTGCAGAGCTACTTCATCCTCCTTTGCCTTAGGACCCACAGCACTTGAGTCCCTCTAAAACCAATGCACTTAAGAAATTTTTCTTCCCCTCTAAGTGAGTTCTCCCTGGGAAAGCTCTTGTTTCCAAATCCTGTTCACATCCACCTTTCACCTTTGCCAAATTTTCAGTAAGGCTTTCTCGACCTGTGATTTCTCTCACAAAGACAACAGAGCAACAAAGCTTCGCTTGCAGCCTGTCCAGGTAAGAGAGATTGGGGGTTTTTTTTGGAGTATTGAAGAGCTTAACTTGGGCGCAGGTTTCTCAGCCAGGCTTTTAGATGGTCTATTGCAGCATATATGCTCAGACAAGGCTGTGAAAGGAATCACAGCCAGCAGTGCTTCCTAGGAGAACTGCAAAATATCATCAGAGGCTATCCTCTTTAAGGGAATCCGAAAAGGAAGCCAAGAAAAGAAACAAGAAACTCTCTGCCGGCTGGGGAAAATACAGCTTGCTACAAATTCCAAGCAATTTTCACGGACAAAGGCAAGTTTATAAGCACAGGAATTAGCATAATTACCCCTGAAAGAGCAACACTGTCTTAACTTTTTGAGAAATGCGAAATACCAACTCTCCCCCCGCCAGCTTTAGCTTCTTCTAGTGCTCAAGCAGCTCTTCGGCTCACTGCCTCGTTTCACCACGGCACCAAAGCCAAATGTGCTCCGCGGCAGGGGGACACCGAAGTCTCAGTTCCAGCCAGGCGCTCTTTATGGGGCAGTAACAGCTTCTTTGACATGAGTCAGGTGAGGGACCACGTCATTTTGTCATTTCTGTTTCTCTTGCTCAGGAGAACAGGGCTGGGGTGTGCTGCACGCATCCTGCCCCAGCTCTGGCCAGAGGGTCTGCCTGCAGCGGGCTCGGCTGTCCTGAGCAGCGATGAAGACTCCAGCACTGGAAGAAGGCTCAGCAAGGGGTATAAAGGCAAAGGAAAGGAGTAGGAATTAGGCAAAAATCCCTGGATTTAGGCAGAGGCCTTTTTTCTAGAAGGAAGTCTTCACGGCAGAAAGGCTAATAGCCCTTTTCAAGTGCAGTGTGACAGCTTAGCAAAGCTCCTTAGATTTTTTTGATGGCATTTGCTGTGAGGCAGCCACGGAGAGGGAGACTAGGAACTGTGTGTGGCTCTGCCACCAACAGGCTCTTCTCGGAGGTAAATACTTGGCTCCAGGAATTGCTGTAGGAATTAGGAACAGCTATGGATGAACAGTGTCACTGTTCATTGGAGTTATGGAGGACTAAGACAGCAGAAGGGTGACTATAAAATACATCACCAACCTTGTAACCGAGGGCTGCTCAGCAGCAAACCTTGCCAAACAACCTTGCAAGCTGCAGGACAGAATATTTTCAGCAGCCAAACTCAGAAAGCCTACAAAGACCAAGCGGATGGCAAGCACTTCACATGCTAATAGGTTATGAGTTATACTCTAATAAAGGGGGAAAAAAGAAAAAGCCTGCTAGGAACGTGTATTAATTCCCCTCTTTGCCTCTCTTCCAGAGGAACACACTGACATTTCTGTTCCCACCTACCTACTGAATGGAAATGGAAGGCAAAAAATGACCTCTCCCAGCAAACAAAGGGCCTAGCTCTATATTCAGAAACAAATGGGACTTGTAGAGAACAGAGTCTAATAATTATAACGCCCACAAAGCATGCCTAGAAAGAACATACCCAGAAAGAACATGCCCAACTTCTCTTTTCTCTTTTTCTTTTTCAAATAAGAGCAGAATTCCACAACACGATTTGCAATTAAAAGGACGCAATGGAATTTGCCTCAAAAAAATGATGGCCACTCGATCTGGCACACTTCAAGACATTTCTGAAGAGTGTGGGGAAGGAAAGAACAAATTGATTTCTCTGAATAAAGTAGAAGCAAGTGCTCTAACGAATCCAGTGGAAACAATTAGTATGGAAAGTAGAGTGGAAAAATAAGTAAACGCACATTGCCTACAAGAGAGAAGAAGGAGACTGCCCTGAAGCCAGTCATAGTTGCAGGCGTCTACGAAGCTGAATGTAAAAAGTAACTGGAGAAGAGGGAAGTCTGAGACAGTCGCTTTGATGCTAAACAAGCACAGGTAACTCATTTCCTTGGGGGCAGTTGGGTAACCAGCAATTTAAGATGAGAAGAGCCAAGGGTTTGTAAACAGCTAACTGAACGTTTCCCGTAAATACACACAGGACAGAAGCCACCGGTGTAAGGTGTGTGCACAAAGACTGGAGACACACCACCTGTACTTTCTCCTCCTTACCCTAACACCTTCAAAGTAAAGCCTTCTTTGTGTATTTGTGTAGGCACTTCCCATAACAAGCCCTGAGGAAAGGCACCAGCTCCCCGTGGATTTTGGCTCGGACACTACACAGAGCCATACAATAAAACTCAGCAGATCATACAACAGAGGTTCGTACTGGACGCCTGAGAACTGCAAAGGGAGTTTATCCTTCAAGTTTATCCTTGTTACTGGCCTAAAAATTTTCTACCACCTCCACACTACGCTTAGTTGTATTCAATATACTTTACCAATCAATGCGTCTATGTCCATATGTAAAACACAGGCTCCAAAGGAGGACACAAACATACACACTTCAAATAATACGCAATTACTTTTCTTGGTATTACTAACTTGGCATATTAAGCTTTGCTTTGTGATTCAGTGTTTCTGATCTCCTTGTACTTTAATGAACTTGAGGTATCAAAGCAGTTTTGAAGCCCTGATTGCTCCTGGGTTCCCAGGCGTCACCCAGATTTTCCTCCTTTTGACTGTAACATTCAGGAGTTTGCCAAGAAAGCTACACCAACAGGGATACCAGTATGACCTTCGGCTCAGTAGGAGTTCACGCTGGCAACTAAGTTCTTCTGCCAGCTTTACCTTAGGAGCCAAAAATCTTCTCCCTGCATAACCGCATTTCACCAGCGCTTTTGCCAACAGGGCCATGCCAGCAAGGAGGATCGCAGAATCACAGGGTTGGCAGGGCCCTCTGGAGATCACCCAGTCCCACCCCCTGCCAGAGCAGGGGGCACAGGAACGCCTCCAGGCGGGTTTGGGATGTCTCCAGAGACGGAGACTCCCCCACCTCCCTGGGCAGCCTGGGCCAGGGCTCTGCCACCCTCAAGGGAAAGAAGTTCCTCCTCAGGTTTAGGTGGAACTTCCCATGGTCAAGTTTGTGCCCGTTTCCCCTTGTCCTGTCCCTGGGCACCACTGAGAAGAGCCTGGCCCCATCTTCCTGACACCCGCCCTTTAAGTATTTATAGGCATTGATAAGGTCCCCCCTCAGCCGTCTTTTTTCCAGACTGAAGACACCCAAATCCCTCAGCCTTTCTTCACAAGAGAGGCGTTCAAGTCCCATCATCATCTTGGTAGCCCTAGGATCATAATCTCCTGCTCCTGGTGGATGTAGCTTCACCGGCAGCGTGGCGCAGCCTCAGAGGCTGCAACTTTCTGGAGTGTAAGTCCTCACTCGTGGCTGTGTGCAGAGAAGCAGCCTTCCTAGAAGGTCTTGTGGAAAGCAGGAGCTTAAAAAAATTCTGTCCCAGGTAAGGTAAAATCAAACGTGACCATGTTTACCCTCAAGGTGTCCACTTAACCCCAAGGAACAGCGCAGGTGTTGCCTTCGAGAGCCTCACCCTGCCCAGCTGATCTGTATGCACCAATACCACATTCCTAAAAACAACCACCTTCCCTCTGACCTGCAGATCGAGACATTGTCTACCTTCACTGTAGTGCCAAGCATTTAAATACTCATTTTCTCTTTAAGATTAAACTAATTTAGGAAAATATTTTCATACACAGCAAATCACAACTGGATTTTTTTTTTTTTTTAAGGTAAAGGAATGTTGGCTTTTTGACAGGAAAATCTTGATTTACAGTTGCCTATGAACAACTGAAGAAGTGCATTAGGAGTTGGTATATATAAGCATGCCTTTCCAGAAAGCTGTTTGCATTATTCATAGTTTGGGATAATTAATGAAAAAGCCGTATTTATCTGGGGACCAGCAATAGATTGTTGCATCATGGAGAGATAGAGATTTCTCCACACCTAAGACAACGGCAATTATTTATTATTTTGGCAGCAGTTTTTCTATGGTATTTTATCTTTGTTTATGTCTCTGTTTTTAGGTAGCTATGCTTTTAAATTAGCACCACAGGGCAAACGCAGTCTCACATGGTGATCTTAGCTACGATTTGGAACAAAGCTGCTTCTGTTTATTTTTTTTTTTTATTCAGGGAAATTTTCAAGTTTTGCTTCTTTCAGCAGGCTTGCTGCTACCTTGGTAAATGGGAAACTTTATTATTTTTTTTTTCAAATGTAGTGCAAAAGCATCAAAAAATAATAGGTAAGCTAGACTTGCCAAGCCTGTAAGGGTAACAAGCATGACTACTCCTTACACTTGCTACCGGCCGTTCGCTTAAATGCCGGTACTCTTGATTCAACCCAATGATCAAAAACCTTTGAAGGCCAGCAGCAATCAGCTAAACATCAAAGCAGAAAGCGCCTGGAAAAAGGCTTTCCTTACCTGCTGCGTTTGTTGCCTCTGGATTGCCCTCACCTTTGGGACAGGGCTCTCTCTAGAGGACGAGGACTGCTGCCGGGACCGGCTCCCGTTCTGAACAGGTTCAGTCACCATGGCCCCCGACACTCCCGACATACTGCCCGTGCTCCGCAGGGAAGCACTGTGCGGCAAGGACTGGGGGGCTTTGGCCCTGGCGCCCAGCCCGGTTTGGTCCATTCTGCGGATCTGTGCTTGGCTGCTGCTGTTCTGGCGGGGCAGCGCGATGGGGACATGCTTGTCTGGGACCGTGTGGCGCCGGGAGAAGTCCTCGCTCTGCGTGCTGCGCTTGGTGAAGTCCTCCATGCTGCTGTTGCTGGGTCCGCTGAGTTTGAAGTCTTCGCTGTTGCTTCGGCTCCGGGAGCTGGCAGTGCTCAGGTTCTCCAGGCTGGAGTCCACGGAGGCCTTGGGCATCGGGGGGGTTGGGTTGTTGAGATGGTAAACGGGGTTCTGGAAAGACAGAGGCTGGAGGCTGCCCTGTTGGTTCAAAGCCGGGTGCAGAGGTCTTCTCACCTGGGGAGCGCTCTGGGGCGTGCTCTGAGTTTCCCACAGCTGTTTGATGCTCGCCACCTGCGTGATGGAGAGCTGGCTGCCGGCCAAGCGCAAAGGCACATCGTGCATGATAGAAGCATGGTCGCTGTGAGCCGTGTGAGGGTCCTGGAGGTCCATGAGAGAGATGCTACGTCCATTGGGCAAGATGCTTTCCCTTTCGTCCTTATCCGAGTAGGTCATGCTCTGGGTGGATGCCTGCTGAACCAACAGTAAGGTCTTGCCCCTAAAATATCCATCTATGTTTTCCTGGGTTGGAGACTTCAGCTTATGCAAGTCACTGTGGAGTGGAAAGGAATTTAGTTAATTTTTAAGCAGCCAAGATGCTGAGAGATCTGTCCCAGAGAAGCCTTTCTACCTCATTTAACCTCCCCCCAACTGAAAGCTTCAAGGAACCAGATTTGCTTTTATGAGCTCTTTGTGTTCAAGTCAGAACACACTCTTCCTTAATTACCACTTATCTTTTGAGAATTATGTTTGTTTCAAGAAGTGCTTCATCTTTATTTTCTTTCACAGGTGAAATGTAAACCATTCCCACCAAATCCTTCCCCCTCAGAAACTTCTGTCTCCAGCAAGAGACTACAGAGCCATTCAGATCCCATTTAACTCTTTGTCAGCATTACGTATTTCAGGGGTCTGAAGATTCAACAGGAGTTGTTTGGAGGCTCCTATTAGATCTCTATATAAGCTCAGAGCGCAGACATTTCCAGGGGACAAATCTGGCCTTTGTACCTGACAGTGCAGGTCTCTGAGACCATCCAAGCTCTTTGGCACTTCTGTCACAGCTTTTTGCTTCAGATTAACAGCTATTACAGTGTGAGAAACGCTGCACTAAACAGAGGAGGGACTATTTTTGCTATTGCACTGGTAACAAGTTCCACCTGCAGCCTAGCTTTTTCATTAGTAGTAAATAAGTGGCCTGACTGCCAGAAGGAAATGTTACGGCTGACTACGCATCCGGACACTCAGATGGGCAGTAAATTGCAAAACCAGTTTTTAGCGGCTGAAGTCATAGACTCCCAGAGAGATGTTTCAATCCCGGGTAAGTCAAAAGCTTCGGATCTCCAGTGCCACCTTGCGCACCCCTTCCTGGGACTGTGTATTCCCTGTGGCAGAGGACCAAGCTCCCTGCTCCTGCAGCTGACCCGGGCAGACAGCTCAGGCGACGAAGCGCTCAGCTCCGACAGGCGGACCAACCCCCTTAGCCCCCATCTTCCCTTGAGCTCTGGCTGTTACATACCCATCAGTGGGGTCCTCAAATATCTTCTGAAGCCCTGAGGAGAGACTGCCACTGACGTTTGGACTAGAGCTGTGCTCAGTGAAACGCCTCAGCTGCTGCTGTATTGGCGTAGGGTTGGTCATTGATTTGGTGATATCGGCAAGAATACGAGGAAGAGGTCCCAGTTTTGCCACGGTCGCCTGTAGGAAGGAATTTTCACCCTAATTGGACAACAAGCACCGCGACATCCGCCAGTTTGTTTGATAACGATGCACAGAGGCGGAGGGGTGGAGGTGGAAGGAAGGAGGGTGGGTGGTTGTGTGCGGGTGTGCCAGGACCGTAATGCAGTGTTACGGAGCAGCGTAACCACGGCGACGAGATGGATGGAGGAGACGAAACGGGGTGCAGCAGACATTGAGGAAAGAAAAGGAAATAGAAAAGAAATTAGGATTGACCCCCAAAAATAAAAATCATGCTCAATAAAACAAAACTATTGCCATTCCAATGCAAAACTATCATGCAAAGCGAACTAAGTCCAGGGTGGGTGAGGTCAAAGTGAAAACTGTGGTATCTAATCATTAAAGGGCATTCAAAGACTACAGATTCAGCTAGTGGGGGGAACTTTCCAGGCAAAGGGTGTCATGTGGTAAAGGAAATGCATGCCAACAGACAAGGGGATGCGGCATTCAGGGGGATCATGAGAGAATCGCAAGGGTTGAGGGAGACGGGGAAAGGGAAGGTTTTCATTTCATAAGCCTTTTGCTTTTGGCATCCTACACTGATGCCATCTTCTGTAGCACCCTGTTATCAACAACTAAGGCATTCTTCCCTACCTAAAAGTGAAAAATAACTGCATTAAAACATCAACAATCCTCATCCCAACATAATCACATCAACCTAGGATTAAACGTGTAGCTTCTTGTTCAATTGCACGTTAACTCAGCGTTGCCCAGGCCTAGGATAAGAGCAGCTGACCTTCCAGCAAGGAAGGCTGCTCATTCAGGCTCTTTATCTTTCTCTCCGCTTTGGGTCACTGCTGGTTCTATCATCTACAGGGCATCTTCAGGCTCTTGGGACTGCAGGAAGAAGGCGAAAGTGCTGAAGGTTTATAAGAAAGTACAACTCCACTAGAAAGACAACGCTCTTTTCAAAGATATCCTTATTTTTCCTGTAAGCAGGTATTCAGTCAGTTTGGCTCCAGAGAAAGATCTCTTTACAGACACTTTCGTACAGCACTTCTTCTGTGTCTATTAAAATCTCTGAGGTGGCTTCTCTCATCACTTCCCAGTCATTACCCAGAGTAAAGCAGTATTGCAACGTAACCTTAGCCCTTAATTCTCCTTTTAGCAAAGCACTATACCAGCTCCCAAGGCCCTGTTAGGACAGAACCATGCCTGTAACCTACAGAAAGGGCAAAGCAGATCTGCTTTGACAATTTATCCAGGTCTGGCTCCTCCCTTTCCTCGCTGCCCAAGACATTTATGACCGCTGCATTCAGAGAGCAGCTCACAAAAACTAACACCACTTCCAAAGATCCATTTGCAGTTCTAAAGACCGGGGCTGGCTTTCTCTTGACCTATTGCCTGTTTTCCTGAGGCTGCTGAATTGTCTCTACAGCTGACTTTGCTGCCTGTGACATTTTGAACCTACACTGTGTGCACATATGAGGGAAACGGAAAAACAAGATCATATATTGCTATCAAACTAAGATTAACTAAGATTAATATATATTGCCTTTTTGGGTCAAGGACATTTCAATTTACTCTGATGCAACAAACTTGGGGTTTTTTTTTTGTTTTCAGTTTTAAATAATGTACTGCAAGTAAACAGACACACAGCAAATAACTATTTTGGCAAACCTTAATGCATTAAAAACATTAAGAGTGCATTGCAATTCATCTCACCTCTCCAGCTTCAAAAGAAAGAATAATATAAATGGAATATGGACAAAATAACACACCTCTAAAAGTTGAAATATGGAACAGTTCCAAGCACTTGCAAAAAAAATAACGACTCCCAGCTCAGCTTCTCTGGGTCTTATCAACTACCTTTGCTATCAAGGTTTTAACAATTTTGGATCCTGCAAAGCCACATAGTTAAGGAAGAGCAAACTACTGCCTTTTCTCCTTCTATAGCTAAACGGAAGCAATGCTTATTGTTGGTGATATCTATGGCAATCAGCAGAACCGAACCTGGACAACACATATGACCCCAGCACAATACACAGCAAAAAGCATCTTGCTTTTTACGGGATAAAACTGAGAGTGCAACCAGGTTTTTACATGGCATCCTCTTCTATACTAAAAACTAATCCAAAGACTACAGAAATGAGAACATCCCAGCAGGCTTCGGATCAAGTCTTTAATGAGAACAGTTTTGCCTGGCCAACACATTACTCCATCAGAGCCTCATGTATAGCAAAGCATTTCCATTAGCATCAAAAAGGGCAAATGAAAAAAATTTTCATTTTCTGTCCAAACGCCCTCCCTTTTTTCCAGCTCACTTACGAGAAAGGACCGGCTGCTCAGGGAATTCCAGGCCTACTTTTAAGCGCTGCCCTCTCAACCACTGAACACTCAGCCTCACTTAAGGCTCTGCAAAGTGTTTGCCCTACGGCTGAAGCCCAACCACTTCACATGCCCTGCTTCAGGCCTTGATCTGAAATCAGGCTAACAGCAATTGTGAAATACCACTATCAAACATTCCTCTCAAAAGCTGTTGAATAGGTTCTCCCTGAAGCAGGATTCAGCTGTTCCCTTGATGTTTGCTAGTGTTTACTGTTGCTACGATACAATCCCTGGAGTCACCCTCCTGGGCCTCCAGCCTGCTTTACCTTATCAAGTTGGGACACAACCTCCCATAAGAGGGAATGCAAAACTGAGAGCTCTCTGCCCAGGTCGATGTAGCCCTCAAATCCAGGCATGTTTGAGATGGTATCTGGATTAGAGATCTCCAGGAGAAAACGCTTCATTCCTCCCCACTCATGTTCCAAAAAGTCATTCATGAAGGCCATATACTCTTCCTTGTTACCAAACCTGCAAGAAAGGGGAGGCGGGGGGAAAGCCAGTCAACAACCTCCACACAAAATACAGAGTACAAGTGCTTATAGACAATTACTTAAACGCTTAACTTTAGACCTGCCTCTCTGAAGATTTAGTCTGGGAGGAAAAAAAGAAAAGGACAACTTAAGAGATTCACCACTTTTCTTGAACTTATTTAAATACTAATAATTCACTGTTCATATAACGATCAAGGACTCAACACATCTCTCCCCCACTCCCTTCCACAGACACCCTTTCTCTCCTCCCCCCTTCTCTGCATCTCCCCCCTGTAAGCGACGTGCCATGCCCTTTGTATCATTCAGCTGGGAATTTTGGAGGAAGAAAGGAGGAAAATCAAGATCCTTGGTGGGAACAGGCTTTTTTTCCTTTTGAACTAGCACACACACTGACATGCTAATGGCATGGCTCTTCTCGGTTTTATACTGTGTCCCCTCTACTGAATTCAACACAGCTCAAATCTGCATGTGAAAAGGAGAATTTATCTAGCTCAGCGCTGAGGTGCCTCAAAGGGAACAGCATTCACATATAAGTGAGAAGTTTCCTCCTTTTCTAAAGCTGACTTTCTGCCTGCAAACATGACTACCAAGCAGGGCTCTCCTTGCTCCACAGTCACCTCCAGTGACTTGCACCCCTAGAGGCACAGATTTCACTTTTATTGCCACCACCTACTTAGCAAAATTGGCGAGATTCTGAATGACTTTAGCAATAAGTGTGAGCGTGCGAGATGTTCGGTCGTCAGGATACTCCTGCATGAGGCTAAAGAGGCTGGGGGACATGATAGCGGGGCAGAGGAAGCGGAGGAAGAGGGAGGCACTGATCAGGCGTTCACTGATGTCCTGCTTGCCCCTGCTCAGGCACTGCTGCTTCCAAGATGCAAATACCTCCTTCAGCTCGCGAGGGAATACGCTGAAAAACAATAAGCCAGGAAACAAAATCGCATGGGCAATGAGATACAACAAGTTGAACTGGTGACCAACCACCTGAAATAATTATCTGTGAGAAAACATCATCGGCTCTTGGGTTTTTTTCCCCGCTTTTCTCTCTCTAGGCCAGGAAATGCCATTAGGCATCTATTCTTAGATCCCCATTTAATCCGGTGATACTTAAGTAGTCTTTAAAGCATCCCTTGTTCGTATATGTTAAGTGAAGCCATTTTCAGACACACCGATTTGTGAGCTAAGAACTACTTATCCATTGCTACTCTGGAGCAAACAGGGCATTAGAATACTAAAGACACACTGAACCCAACTGAACTCATCTCCGTAACTGAAATTCTTATTTTGCTTGTTAAGCTCTCTCAGTATTTTCCCTGTGCTTCATCTGTAAGCAGCAAGGCCCTTGTTCTTTCACTGCTACTCAGAAACAGAGGTGAACAGAAATCTCTCTGCCAGTGTTTCCTCCCTGTGATTTTCTGTTCAAGTCTACAGATCTAAAGGGTCTGAAAGTTTCAGGTTTTTATTCCAAGTTCAAGCTAAGCTGTTATCTTCTTACTTTATTCAGCTACAGCTCAGTACATGTTCCCTTGGCAAAGTATTTCAGCAGAAGTTCCTGTCAGGTACAGTCTGCGGGGCTGGAACCCCTCAATTTGGGCACAAGTTCCACCTGCAATATGGTGTCACACGTAGGAAGGTAGCGAGGAAAGGAAACGAAGGCAGCCTCAGAAGACAGATGGGTTTATGCTATGTCCCTGCGCATCTGCTGCTTTCTTATCTTCAGAGGAGCAACGGGGCACCCTCTAAGCAAACGACCTAAGGTGGGAGAAGGGGAGGGGAGATGCCTCACCAGTAAGAATTGATAATCTTGCAGAAGGCCAGCTCACAACACATTTTCAGGTTGCTCTGATGATCTGTTAATTCACTGGATGAACATTTGCTGGGATCCACTTCACAGTTTTCATCTGACTCATACAAAGCCTTGATAAACTCCCCTGGACAAAGGGAAGAGCATGACAAACCAGGGTAGTTACATGAAAAGCCTCCTAGACACACCTTTAAATCCTGCTTATGTCTTTCCTTGGCAACTGCCTCTTCTGCTCCCTGTGTCTGCAATACAGCCTCCAGACACCAGATGTTGGGGACACAACTCCTCCCAGCTCCTTCAGACCAGAGCACTTGCTGTGACACATCAGACAGCTCGTGCTCGGATGCTTCAGCCTCCCGTGCTCTCCTTGCCCCCAAATGTAGGTGCAGTAACAGGACGGCTTTGCTTATAAACCTCACAGACACTTCACTTACCACCTAAAGAATAGAATCTGACTTTGTATTCAAATTGTATTATCAACTATATAATTATCCACAGTCTTAGAGACGAAGCTGTGCCATTTGTCTTCATAATTTCCCCAGGAAATGCACTTGACAATGCTATTTATTTTTATTATTTCTAAATTTACCCGTTTTAAAAATTTTAAAAAGCGTCATCTTGCTCTTGAGTAAGAGTAATACCTGAGTGCTGGCTAGATACCGCCGATTTTCTCAAAGTCTTTTTTCAACACCTCACAACAACTTTATAGCCTGCATCTTTCAAAATCCTTTGCATTTCTGTCATCCTTCTCTTACAGCATCACAACAGAAACCAGACACTTGCGTAACCAGGTGAAGTTTCCTTTGTTTGACATATGGAATGAACTACTTTCTAGTTTTCCTCCTGTATATGCCATCACACCAAGTGATTTTAAAACCATTGTTGTTCACCAGGAAAAACTCTTTATTCACTCATTTAATGATTCAATGTCTTTTAATTTCATCTCTGCTTGGATGATCTTCTTGGCTCTAAGCTAACGCAACAAGGTTTGTTTGTGCAAAAGGGTTTTGGTTTTTTGTCTGTTTTCACAAAACCCACTGAACACCTCCCACCCCTCTCTCTTTGTGGTCCAGAAGACCCTGCCTTAATCATATATTAAGATGCTCTGACATATGTATTAAATAGCTAACACCACGCGTAATGTGGTTAATCCTTTTAAAGAACATGGCATCTGAGCAAAATGACATTTAAAACTTGACAAAGAATTAGACAGCTATATTGTCATGAGCAATCTTGCCCTGAGCTACAGACAAGCTGGATGACCTTAGGGGGACTTTCCATCTCTCATGCCTCTGATTTACAATCTTATCACTCAGCACCAATGCTCTAAATGATGTATTAGAGGTCATTAATTTTAAAATATTTTTATGCAATTACTGCACATTAAGGGGCTTGCAGTCAAATGTAATATGCTGGTCCCACAGCTGATCGTTCAGTCTGCTGAAAAGCACAGTACAAAGTATTACGCTGCTCATTTCTCCTCACCAAGCAAGAGGCCGGCACTGTGGCTTGTGCACAGCGGTCCCACCCATGAGAATAAGACTACCAGAACAGGCTCCTTACACTTAAGAAATGGCCAAAATGCATATAATCACAGACCCAGCTCTACTGACCGTCGGAGCACTAATTTAGCCAACTATCTCCTTGATGACTTGCCAGCGTCTGGCATTGCTGAGGACAAGCAAGACTGGGTTTTTTTTATGTGTGTGAAAGGATGTGGTGTGGGACTGGGCTTTGGCCTGATCATGTTTCTCTTGTATCAATTCCCAAAGCTTTCTTCATCCAAGAAGCAACAGGGGGATGGGTGGCTCATTGTGCAATTGCGGATAACGAAGACTGCTGGAGCTGGTACGAGCTAGCTGTAGCAAGGCTGGGAGTTTCTTTGGAAGAGGGCACGCACATTTTTTGGTCCTCTTTACTGCAGTATTAGTTGTGTGGACAGCAATTCCCAAGGCAGCGGCTTATGACTAGAGCAGAACCTTTTGGTGGAGAGGGGACAATAATACAATTACTAGAACGCACTCTGGCATGTAACCGTGGACATTAAGACCCCACTGGTGGAATGGAGTAGGACACCACAGGTTGCCCAGGCAGTTTTAATGAGGTGGCCAGCAAAAAGCACTTTGGATAAAGACAGCCGGAGGCTCCCTAGACAGTCTGCATGTCGATCTCCTGCCCTGTACCGCTCCGCAGTAGCCCTGCAGCCTCACTCCCTCTGGCCATGTTTGTCTAGGGATTTTTGATGGGGCAAGGTACCAGCTTAAAAAATTAACACAAATGTTTATGAACTAATTGCTGCGTGGCAAAGGTAAGGGCTGAGCAAGTCCAAGGTTTGCTCCGGAACACGTCAGCACTACCGGCACCTGCAGCTGAAGCATTTGAAATGAATTTTCTTGTACTACCTGCATTCAATCCAAGCACTAGGATGGGCATCTCATGCTTAACACTCGTTAACGCCATAGCTGACATCAGCTGTTAACTACAACAGCACGTGAAACAGATCGACTGGAGACACTCCAGCAATATGCACTTGTGGATGAGAAGTTTGGTTGTCAACCAGACACCCCTGAGTACATCTAACACTCGAGGTGGTGGCACTTCAGCCTAAAGCGAGTGCAGGAGCTTCTTTATCATAAAAGGAGATAAGTGAAATATATGCTTCCCATTCATTAACCGTTTCTGAAATCTCCACCTAACTGGACTGCACACGATAGCAGATTCACTCCTGACACCACAACACAAGGTATAATTCAATTTCTGCTGTTAAATGATGTATCAAAATGCCCTTTTTAAGCCTGTTCATATATCAGATAGAACAAACCCCATTGCTCACAAATCATTATAGCATTATACCTCTTCATTACAACTAGAGACACAAGTGAAGGTTACCCAGAAAAACATACTGTAGTGATAGAAACTCTAAGAGGGACTCAGCTATATCAAATCAAGTTTGCCTTGCCTTGGGTGCTACTCCTGCAGGCACCAAAGAGCACCAAGACTAAGACAGCATATATTTTGCTATCTGGATGCCAGATACCTGGGCTCAGTTCTGAGGCAGTTCCTTCCCATCCCACATTCCCAGATTCATGAGGCTTCAGTCACGTTGCAGACAGTGCAGGGTTAACCCTTGCAGTGCAAACAGACACGTTCTTACCTAGTGCATCGTGAAGATACTTCTGCCCTACCAACTTTAGGTATTCCTCAATAGCTTTGGTAGCAAGCGTGTTCTCCCTGAAGATCAAGACATCATGCTCCCCACAACGATCTACCTCAGACATCACCAAATCTGTCAAGAAGTCCTGAAGGAAAAGGTCAAACGGCAAGAGGTTATTTTAATCAGACTCAGGCATGTCAGGCTAACTGCAGAAGCTAAGAAGGAAGGATAAACAGAGGAGCCAGAGGATTACGGAAATAATTGCCCAGCTTGGGACAGGGTGCAGATGCTACATGCAGGCCAAGGAAATAGCAAGGCAGGGCTCCTCTTGGGTTTATTATACTTATAAAATGATGACAAATTATAAAGCAAGAAGCAAAAGTGTCTAAAAGAAAACCTTTACAACCAAGTTTGTGTTTCAGTTTAGATCCTGAACAGAAACCCTCACCAGTTTATCTATCAGTGGCTTTGTCTGCTGAAAGAAACTGATATATTTATCCTTTAATACCAAATATTGCATACAAACTTGGATTTAAAAATCCAAGACGGAAGTTAGGCACAAGTTCTACAGCTTGGTGGAATTTAAATAGGAAGAATGGCTTATATCAATTAAATTCACAAATGAAAAGTGGTTCAGGATTTGGGAAAAAAGTTAACATACTTGCTGTGGATCTATATGGTTTAACTTGAACTGCATTCAAACGCCCAGGCAGGAACAATCAGCAAATCATACAGTGAATAACCTCTTGATAGAGGCTCTAATTCTACAGTAGTGATAACTTTATGCGAGTCAAGGACACTCAGCATTCCACAAGAAATATTCGGTATTCTGCAAGATCCAATTTCAGCCACAATAAAGTTCTCCAGAAAAGGAAGTTTATTTCTCCTTTTTTCTTTTTTTTTTTTTTCTTCAACTGCTCCAAAAAAAAGAACCCCCAAAACAAAACACCACCCTGAATTAGGGCTGACTGATAACTGAGATGCTGGTTCTGCTGCGAACAGCAACATGCTCCAAATAGTTCAAAGAGTGCTTTAGTAAGGTTTCATAACCCCATTAACTACAGAAGCCATAATGCGTTGCTAGCATGTGAGCGTAAAATATGTGGAACAAATTATTTATGATAAATATAGATCAAAAATACATTTAGTACTCTTGGTTTTCAATCCATTATTGCTGTTTCTTTTCAGCAAAATGTGAGAGAATTATTTTCACCAGGCGCAAACTGGGAACATCCAGCTGCATCACCAGCAACATAGTGTGAACTGGAAACGTACCTTCTGTGCAGCTGTAGGTTACGGCAGCCTGAGCTGCTCAATGCCTTCAGTAAATAGAGGTTCAAATATTTAGGCACTAGGAAGGCAAAGTTGTAACGCTATCTACCTAGACAGCAGCTAGCACTGCAGGAATCCAGAGGCTGCCTTCCAGCAGGATTTCAACACAACCCTACAGGAGCTATCCCAGATACTGGCTTCTCTTGATCAGACAAACAACTTGGTAAGGAAGGAGTTCCTATCACACGCTGCCACAGAGCACCAGCCTTTCCAAGACGTATGTCAATGGGAGAACAGAGTGGCACAGGATTATGCAAACATAAAAGGACTTTTTTGGAACAGCTACATTAGGCTGTCCCTTGGATGTTGCTTACGGCCATCCTTCTACATCTCTAACCCTCTAACTTGCGTTTGGTCATGCTTAACTTGCCCTAGCTGGCATTACTGGAAGAAGCCGACTACAGCTTGGTACTACTCACACATCCGCTTGGCAGGCAGCATCCAGAAAAACCAGCTGGTTAACGCTTCTCAGAATTTCCCAAGACCCACAGAATATTCTCTCACAACCTATTCGGAGAAACTGATGCTCACTCCAGCTGCTGCCTCACAGAGAACCAACCATCAGTGTGCACCCAGAAGTCCTAATAACATCCTTGGGGCAGGTGGGATCACCATTAACTGAGTATAGATCCTCCAAATGGCTGTTCAAACGCTGACCCGATCAATGTTAGCATTGATTGGCTGACTTAGCACTGAATCAACAATGGCACCCTGCCGCTCATCACAGAACTTATTTATAGAAGTAATTCTCTAGTATACTAATCTCTTGCTTACTTATCTCTTATCCTGTACTACGATTTTAGAAATGCAGAGAAAGTTCCTGAACACTCAAACGCTGGCCCTAACTTTTCAAAATAACGTGAAGTTACATAGTCCTCCCACTTAATAGTTTGTACACAGTATCTTTGATCCTTGTATCAACTCTTAATCGTTACTATTGTGCTTATCTACATGCCTTCCTGGTAGATGCCAATTGCTTAAGTCTTTTCAAATACTTTTGAGACCCTTTTCCCAGGCTCACCCCAACAGGCATCTTCTGCTGTTGCTTGCGGTCACAGGCTTTCTAGTTTCTAACTGAAAAGATATCACCTATGAGCAGCGAGAGGGAGTCGTTTTGAAGCCGCCTGTTCTTACCTTAGCTCGCCCAGTGCTCTGAAGAATGTGCACCAAAGCACAAGCCATCTCTTCCTTATTCCGTACACTGATCACAGGCTCCAGCACAGAGCAAAGCATGGTGTAGTTGCTGGTAACAAACTCTGCAAATTCTTTGTATTGCTCCATGGGCAAGATGGTGATGGTCTGATAACGGGACTTTATCCGGATGGAAGGTCCCCCTGATTTCCCTTTGTTGGGTGTAGGTGTGCTGACTGGGTACCATTTTTCCACAAACTGGCGACCGGTTACACTGGCCATGGGAATGTTGACCAGGCCAACGTAATTGTTCTTGTCCTTCTTCTTCTTCTTCTCCACATCCTTGTAGATGTGAACCGTGATGCTGTGAAGAGGTGGGAGACCATAGAACTCGAAGTGCTCTCCCCAGAAAATGTTATCTGCTTTTGTTTTGCTGGTGGTGCGGGCAAAGAGAGTGTCATCAAGGCACAGCTCACAGAAGTATTTCTTCTTGGGGGCCAGGTCCTTTGCCTCAATGATCCAGAGACGGAGCACATTTTCAGCTCGACGGCAGTTGTCCTGTGCAGAAGAAAGAGCTCAGCTTTGATGCATAATCCCTAAAAATTTAACATTTTTTGTTGCTAAAGGAGCAGCAAAGGACTGCCTTTGGTGTCCAAGGCAGGGTCAGAATCAGATTCTCTAATCTTAAGAATCAGAATCTCTAGAAAATTAGACATTTTCTAAAGTAGAGGCAACAGGCTGTTTTTTGTACGTCAAAGGTGGGGACTAGGACATTTTTTTTCCTCAAAAAGCTCTATTTGAAATGGTTTAGAAAGCAAATACTCTGCACAGGAGCCACTCCAAAGCCTGGCATGGCACTCTGCATTGTTTACTCTCGTGAATAACCCTGAGAGCACTGTTAGCCTGTCCCTCGAAGGTGGCATGCCAGCTATGGAGGTGACATCATATTTCCATCTGATCAATAACGTGACTCCCCGTCCCTTCTCACTCTGGCTCAAAACCATTTTGTTTGGGTTTTTTGGGTTTTTTTCCCCCCATACTGTGCCCCCAGAGTAAAACATGAAACCTACAAAGGCATGTACCATCCTTCTGAGGTGCACCGTATCAGAAATCTGGTCTGAAGCACCCTAAGCAGGCAGTGGGGCAGAGATCAGGTAGCTTGCCAATGTGTATTTATTCATTAAAGGTTTGACCTACTGCACTTACTAGAATAGTACACAGCAGCTTCTGATACACTGATGAGTGGACTTCTCCCCAGACTAAATTAATTGAGGACGCATCTGTGGGAAGCCTGGGTACACTGGACTAAAATCCAATCATACCACCTCCATTCCCCGGGTAATCTTATTCCCGCAGTTTCTATTACCTTATTGGGTTGCACTGTTCTGCGTAGGTTTTCCATCCACTTGTCCCTCTCTGCTGCAGAGGAACAACTGAAGCATTTACTGCCACTGGAATAGGTTACCTGGAACATACAAACAACAGGCTGAGCTCAGGCAAACCTAGGGGACATGTAAGAGGCTGCCAAAAAGCAAGGAAGAAGATAAGCAATGCTTGAGCAACAAAGTAAATATGAAAAAACCCAAGAAAACAATATGGGACCCTAGAAGGCAGAGAGGTTAAAAGGAAGGCCCACAAAATGTAGAGAGAAAAAAAAGTTGGTTCAAGTTAATATAAAATTGAAGAAACATATGAGGAACACCAGAGGCTCCTCTTAAAGACTTTTAAACAAGGCTTTAATCAACCAGTTAATTTATTTTTTTAAAACACTTGTTAATCGATTCATAGCTATTAAATGCTTGCCGTTTTCCCCATTAAGTCCCAGAGGCAGATGACTTGGTTAATCACAGTGTAAAGACAGACAGCACTAACAATGTATTAAATAAGGCAAAACACATTGGAAATGGCATCTTCAGGAAACGCAGAATGTTTCCAAGGGTTCATATATAGAGCAACAGCCTAAAACAAACCGAAGGAGTTGTGCTGCGACCTGGCCCTGACACTAGATGCCATACACAGCTCCGCTTTCATGCAGGAGGCAACCGCCTTGGTTCCTTTCACGTTTACGTGGCCTGACAAGCTTCATTTACTCTTTCCATTCGTTTGTGCGCACAATTAAAAAGCACTTTGAGGCAACAACCTCAGAGCTAAGGTGTTGCCAGTTTTTTTTCCCCTCAACTCCCTACACCTCAGCAAGCCGGAAAGTGCTTCCAACCAGAAGAATGAGATTGAAGCAAACAGGAACAGTTCCTGGATACATCCCGAGGGAGAAGGGCCTGATTTGCTGTTTTTCTGCCAGAGCAGTTTTCCAGGTTGTAAACAGATCTTTGTTCCAGAAGTTTAGACACATCTGACTAATCCTGCTGAAGCCAGACTGCTACCCGCCCCTGCACAACAGATTACCGTGGCCTCAGACACATCCCAATAGCACACGCAGATAGGCTGTTGGTCCTGCGAGGGAAGGATTGTGCTCACGCAAACAGCCTGTTTCTAAAGCAAAGCTGAGAGCCGCGAGGTGCCGCGCTGCAGGCTGTGCTGAAACAGCAAGAGGATCTTTACATCCTGCTCCGCGGCGCAACGGACTCCCTTGCAGCCACTGGAGCTTCTCCTTCAGCAGTTGGTGAACAGACTTGAGCTAATGGAAGGGTGCTCTGACTGGAAATCACATTTCTCAGCCATGGTATATTTTCTAAATTTAATTTTAGGTGAATTTGGAGAGGATGAACACACAGCTTATTAACAATAGTACGTTTGAACCCTGCATTTGCGTGCTACAAATGCTTATCTAAGCATTTGCAAACTACAAATGCTTAGATATTTATCAAATTAAAGAGATTTTGCAACTAGAAGACACAATAATTGAAAAAGATTTCTCTCCATTGAGTGATTGATGCCATTAGCCTCAAGGACTTCAAAATCGCATGCTGGTTAGACAGCCCCCACCCAAACCTCAGGATGGCAGAGCTGCTGATCTGTTCTCCAAGGACAAAGTCACAGAACAGCATCTTGCAAGGGTTCAGACCGATGGACAGCATATAATCGGCTGCGTGTTTGGAGAGGGTTCGTTACCTCAAAGCAGAAGTCTTGCCCGAGGATACTGCTGTGCAGTGGTTTGACAAAGACTTTTTCTTCTGACCCAAGATCCAGGGCCTCCACGGCGCTGCCCGGGCTCAGTAAAGACTCATGGGAACGGGACTCTTTCAGCTTTGGCAATCCACGGGACCTGTAGGAAAACAAGAGGGAAAGGAAACATTATTTTTCTTGCAGTTACCGAAACAGTTGGCGAGATCCCAGAAAAAGCTGCAACTTGGTGTTTATTCAGAACAATTTTGACAATTAGTCTGTAAACCTTATGAAAATAATGTAAGGTCAGTAATCCCAGACTCCTAAGGAAAAAAAACACCTATACAAGCCCAGGAAGTCCATTCCCAGTGACCTAGAAATTTTAGGTGCTGAGCCATCAGTGAAAGAATGGCAAAACAAAAAGTTCAGAGCTTAACTGCTGAAATTTAAAGAAACCTCACAGATCGGTTTGGATGTATTACGGAAAATATTTACTACTGTCTAGATTACTAGATAAATGTTATGTGTTAACAGCAAAAAGCACACCAATCTCTAAATCTCAAAACCAGAGCAGAATAGTAGCTACTCTTACTGTAGCAGACAATCTCCCCCCAAACCACTTGATTTTTCTTAATATACAAAGCCTTTCCAGTCAAATAGGCACGTTATTTCCCACTTTGCAAAACTCAAGTCACTTACCTACATTTAAATTTTGCATTTTCTTTTTCAGTTGCTTCTTCCAGTTTTAACAGTTTCTGGGGTTTTTTTATACCCTCCATTCTTTTTGACCTCCTCTCGCTAACGCATGCTGCTTCTCCTTTTCAGTTGACTGTCCTGTAAATGCCTGAGCTCTACCAGAGCTGGCATCTCCCAAATTCCCAGTACCTTTTTATCAAGGCAGTCTTCTCTTTGTCCCCACCAGTTCCTGAATACTGCTCAAAGACGTATCCCTCCCTCCTCTATGCTGTAGCTTTTTGCAGCCAACAGCAACATTATAAAATGTGTTCTAACACTTGTTTTATTCTCCCAATTTGATTTAATGCCATATTTGTGCACAATAGGGAGTTCTGCTGTCAAATAGCGCTGTAAAATGTGTTTAATTTATAGGTGACAGTGGCTTTAACTTGTGCTCCTTCTAACTCCGAGCGGACACCTGGCCTATAAGCTTCTGCAATAAAGTCATACGATATTTTAAGCACAACTAGCATTTCTACTTCAAAGGACAAACATGATGTGCACACACATCTTATTTTCCCTCTGGCTGGAACTCAGTCGAAGCCTTCACAGGTGACCAACAAGGAGGAAGAGCACCCAGTCCCAGCTTAGCAGAAAAGGAGCTGTTTACCTGGCAGGTCTAGATTTTGTTAAGATACCGAAATTCGTGCTGGTCCCTACGCCTCTTCAGTGATCCATGAAAGGGTGGCCATAAATACGGCTGCACACCCAGCAAGTGTGACAGAGCACAAACAACAGATGTGGAAGTAGAAAGGCATCAGCTGCCTACACGTTACACACAGAAATGCAATGCTCTGAAACAACGCTCTCTCACCGATTCGTCCTCACAGTACTTCCTCTTTCGTTCATTCCCAGTATCAAGGCTCAGTGTCAAATCAAAAATGTTTTAAAATGTATTTATGGAGGTGTGAAAAGCACAGCTACCTCTAACAGCTTCCTTAATTTTGAAAAATAAATAGTTTTTATATAGGTGCCTCACATTTCTTACACAAAAATCCACGTATTTTGTAACCTTAGCAAAATCAAATTCCTCCTACCCCTGAGCAATCCTATGGGGAAACAGAAAGGAAAAAAAAACCCACCAACACATTTGGAAAAGGCGTCTTCAGTACTTCTAAGGCTGGCTTCAGTACTTCTAAAGGGTTCTTAACAAAAACTTGGGTATCACAAAGGACACATGTAAAGCAACAAAGCAGAGAGTTCATCTGACTGCTCTTCTGTACAAAATGAAACGCTGAAGGTATTTTAGTAGATTCACGTTCGATAAGATTTAATAAACAGTAAGGGAGAACTTTGTTCCCATTTAATAAATAGATTGACCTAGGTGCAGGCAGCAAAAACCTTTCATCGGAGGGATATTACAAAGACAGTGATTTCAAATGCAAAACAGCAGCCCCAGTACAAATGCGTTGGCTGCCCTGTGCATGCGTTGTTATAACAGGTTACAGCAGCAAAAGTTACAGTACCGACGCAAACCTAAAACCTCAGCCATGTATAATTGAACACTCGCTGCAGTTAAGGTAGGGCAAGTCTAAAATAAACACACCACAATACACCACTTTAATATCATCTCTGCAAAATCCTCTCTAATTTCTCCTCTCAAGAAAGCACTGCTTAGGTCACTTGGCTTCCATCCCTATCCCAAACTCTCAGCAATTCCAGTTCTAACAAAGTACTTCAGTGCGTGATGCAGGGGAGCTGGCTGAGAGCCTGCAGCCAGCCCCAGCCTTAGCTCCGTGTCAGAGAAGGAAAACATGGAGTAGTCACAAAGAGGGCAAAAAGGAAAGAAAGAAAAATAATTACCAAATAAAGGAGAAAGAAAAAGAGATTTTCCAAATCCCAGTGAAGCGGACGGGGCACCTGGAGTAAGACAAATCAAGCACACCTACATGAAACAATTGTACAGCCACTGGGCAGCGCATCCCCAAATCATAGCGGTGCCACATGTCACGGCCCTTCCTTTCCAACTTCATTCTCTGGGCTACATCTCAGACAATAAATCCTGCCAGGAGAGGAAGCAAGGCACAGAAATCCAGGAGGAGTTCTTCCTCAAGCCTTAAGGTTACAAATTTCAGACGAGCATCGTGCCAGGCAGGTAAGATGGGGCAAGAGGAAAAGCCAGAGCTGCAGCGGTAAAGAAATCCCTCTCCTTGTCGGCTGCGGTCCCACCGGCCCCGCGGGTGACATGGAGAGGCTCCCGGGTGCCTGTTGCCATGGTGCGGCCTCCTGTAAGGAGATTAGGGGGGGTGGCAGAGGCTGCTTGGCGGATGTGGCAAAGGTGACCTTTCCAGAAAGAAAGAAGTCCCTCCTCTTCCTTTCCTACAACGAGTTTAATGAGACCCGGGCAGTTAAAGACCCGGGAGAGGGGGAGGCATCTTCCAAGAGCGCCTCCCAACAGCCCGTGGGGACGGGGCAAGGGCAAAGGCAGGTACACACAGCACACACATCCCACCTTGCAAATTTAATCTTTTAGCAGCATCAATTCTGCTTCATTGCTCCCTAACTAGTTAGCTTTGAGCAGTTCGTTTTGTTGCAGATCAGCTGGAGCACGGGTGGTTTTGTTGACTCAGGGTCCTGGGGCAGAGGAACATCGATCTGTTCGAGCAATCCCTTGCAGTTACCATATTTAAAACAGCTCAATAAACTGATTAAGTGGCTTAGAATTGGCACTTCATCTTCCATAAACACCACAGCGATGTCATAAAGTTGTTGGTTAGATGCAACCACATGCATTTACAAACACAAGTACGCGCATTCGTAAGCACCACGGTATATATTTCATCTATTGATAGATCTGCAAAGCAAATCATTGACTTGTGCCTAAATCAGCAGCATCCCAATCAATGTAGGCAATAATTATACAGAATAATAGTTCTCTGCTGCTTCAAAGCCTCATCTGATCTTGTGAAGCTGTAAGTAACAATGAAGGAAGATTCCTCGCTGGCTTCCCTTTAGCACAGAGGCACAGTTAATGAACCAATGCCGATAACTTACTTCCCAACGCCCAGTAAAGGGGCTGGATTAACAGAGTCTTTCCTGTATTAGGTAGGAAGCTACTGGTAAAAGGAGTATTGCTCAGAGTCTCTGTGAAGAGAGGGGTAATCCCAGGGAAGCAGATTACTGTAAACAGGAAGATCGCACATGCAAGAGGTGGGGGAAGGGTTGTTTGTACAAATCTGTTTCTGTTAAACAGCTCCATTAACAACACAAATCCTGTTTTAAATTATCATTAACCTCCCGCGATCAACTTTTTTCCCCGCTCTCTTTTCTGTCGACTACTGCACGCACACAAAACAGATTGCAAAAGAACGAGATATGAGTTCAGAGAAAATAGTTACCGACAGCACCAAGCAATTCTTACATAGGTATTCTCCATAATTTCTTTCCAATAGGAAAAGCAGGTGGAGGAGGAGCATGTCAGGGAACATTTTAAACCTCTCCCCTCTTTTCACATGCTTTGGAACACCGGTTTTCAGAGCTGCATAATTTCCCTCTAAATCAGAGCCCAGCCAATGCCCCAAACCACTGACCTGGCAGCAGCGTGCAACTGCTACTGAAAAAGATCTCTTCAACAAAACCATCTTGCTGGCCCAACCCCGAGCTGACCCGCTCTCCTTGTGCACCATAATTCAGTAATTTTCCACTACGGGGAGATCTCAGTTGTAAGCCGGGAACTAGAAACCTCTGGCTTTCAGTGGCCGCTCATGGCACAGCAGCCTATTAGTAAACTATTATAAACTCTCTATAAGGTACGTAGGATAAAGGGTTAAAATCCTAATTGCTCTGGTTATGAAGCTCTCCTGCTGCTTTTGACCTATTTAAAAGCCAACCTACAAAGCACAAAAGACTTTCAATTACTCAGCTTACCAGGGAGAGCACTATATCACTTCGAAAACAAGCCCGTGGACATCAATAATCCAAGAGATAAAAAAAAATAAATGTATAGAAATGAACTCCCAAGGAACAGAATCCCATAATCCATTTCCTTTATCGAAGAGGTGTGAAGGCAAAGAATTCTGAAAAGAGTTTTCTGTTCAGCCCAAGCACCTGGCTAAAGCCATGTCTCCACTGGCCTTAGGTGAAGTTGTATGTCTGCATGCTTCAAATAATTCCAGCACTATACCCGTGTGTTTAGAGACACTCCCCGAGGTTGAATTCAATACTTAGCCACTCGCAAAGTCACAGGAGAGAGCTTGGACCGTAATGCAGTGAACTTTCCGCTCAGCGCTGCTATCTGAAATCCCAGCCCTGCTGAACTGGACCCCAGCGTCGCCAGCATCCTCCGCAATCCAGGTGCGCTCTACCCGGGCGGCAGCATCGGCTTTCCCTGTGCAAGCATTCATTTTGTCGGCACCACACCCCGCTCTGTTTTCCAACTGCCAATTACCAGAACATCCTATTACTTGGTCAACAATTCTACAAGTCTAACCAGTTTCATTATTAATTTATTAAAAAAAAAACAAAAACAGAAACTTAAGGTAACTTATTTAGGCGCAAGTTCTACTCAGCTGCAATTAAACGACGGCTTTTTCTGAGCCTGTTGCTTCAGTCTTCCATTGAGATTCTGGTCTTTTCTTGCAAGGCCCTCCCCAAAGCCTCACTGTTTGAATCCTGTATTTGCAAAGCCCTTCCCTACCCGCCTGCTCTCCCTACAGATCCCAGCTTGTCTAACAGACACCTCATACGCTGCAGCCAAACAGGCTGCTGAATTTCACAGCGGTAGCATTCTCCTCACTCTACCGTAACCATAGTCTCTGCTATTAACGTTTCAAATTCTTTTGTTCTGCTGGACCAGAGATGCTTAACCGATACAGTTTCATTTCACTGTTAAGGTGATTTATAAGTGAATGCTCTGTGGAAGACCCGGGTGTTTGCAGGAGAGCATTGGCCATTAAGAAATACGTTTTTATAAAGGGGTCGAGCGAGCTTGCAGGTGTGATGGAGCAGTCTAGTACCGAGGTGAAGGTTTGCGACAATAGGCTTAACACCGAGGTCTTGTTCGGTTTTCACTGAAAGACAAACAACTGCACAAGGACTGAAAAAACTGGCTGAAAGAAACAGGTTCACCAAAAGCAAACCGCTCCTCCCCTTTCCCCACACTCCAGTACGCAGATAGAAACAGATCCGCTGAATGAATACAAGCCCCGAGTGAGTCAAGCCTTAATAACGCATTGTGTAACACGGATTTTTATCCTTTTGTCTAAATCAGGATAAAACTCACCCACCTTTTTTTTTTTTTTAAAACTGTCGCTAAATTAGAATGAATGAACATGAAAAATACGGCAGGATTTCCTTCTATTATTTATATGATCTGTGCTATTTTCATACTGCAAAGAAACCAGGAAGGAGGAGCACGAACTTACCGAAAGTAGAAAAAGCTGTCGTTTGAGCAGCGATACCGTTTCACCATGAACCCCAGAGCCATGGCTACTCGCTTCCCTGCAGCCTGCCGGAGCCCATTCTGAGCAAACACCCAACCGATCCTGCGCTCGTCTACGACTGTCTGATAATGCCATAAAATGACTTTTAGTAAAGCAGGAGGATTCCCACGTGGCAGTAAATCCCAACAGGGCAAAACCCTCCCAGCTGTCCGCAGAGCTTTATTGCAGTCGCTGAGACCATATGCAGCCAGTCTCAACCATCTTCACTCCCTCACCATAAACAAAACCGAGGCGAGAACTGTCGGTCCACTTGGAAACGCTCTCAAATTCCTGGCCGCAAACCGAAAATATTTGGTCTCTCCTTCCAAATGTAATTTTCCTTAAAATCTTTTCTCATGGTTTTTTTTTTACATGTTTCATATATTACTGACACTGAGAAAATGTTTAGAGACAAACATGTGGGTTGAAGAGCTCAAAGAATGCAGTGGGAAATGGGCTAGAAGAGCTAGGAAAGATGATACAGTAAAGTGGTGCCAGAGCGCGTCACGGCATGGGCTGTTGATAACCTGGTGAGATGCTGTACTGGCCGCACCTCTGAGGAGCTTCATTCACATCTGCCACGGGTCACAAGTGAGCAAAGTCGAAGCATTCTCACGTTAGTGCCTTGGGAAGACAAAGCATGAGTTTCCAAGTAAAACAGACTGCCCAGCAAAACAACCTGAACCTGGAGCCATAGAAGGGATATAGACTGAGAGGCTGTGGATTCATACAGGATACCTGGATGCTGACGCACAGCGGGCTCATTTCTGGAGGTGTACCGCAGATCTCTCCTCTCCCCATCTACCAACCCCGTCACACCGGGCTGGCCAATTGCTTATCACCATCCTACAGCATTCCTGCATCCTTTCTATTTTAAATCAACTCTGAACAGACAGCATCCATCCTCTGTCACCATCTGTCTGGAATGGCGTGCAATGTTACAGCATCCCAATCCTCTGTCACCATCTGGAATGGCATGCAGTGTTACAGTATCCCAGACCTTGAAGTGCACCAAGATAACTCATCTACTTTAATTTTAATTTTACAGGTATTTATCTATAAACATCTCCTCTTTCTTAACAGGGCCCAAACACCTCAAAAGCACGAGAAAAGCAACATGACAGCAGCCTCTATTTCCTTCTAATTGTTGCAGGGTTTTAATTCATAAAGCCGTATGATGCTTCCCTGCCCAGGGCAGGGGGTTGGAACTAGATGATCTTTAAGGTCCCTTCCAACCCGAACCATTCTGTGATTCTATGTTTTTTTGAAGGTGGGGCTCTTGTATTTGTCACAGCAAGAAAAGGTTGATGCTATCAGTCAACCTGGCCCTGAAAACCTGTATAACACCATGACGTCACCTAGCATCACCTGCTTAAAATGGGAAAGGGCTGACTCACCAGGCAAGTTTTTATGGCAACAGATCGAGCTTCACAGAGAAAGCAGGGAGAGCAGAAGGTGAGAGAATGGCAATTCCCTCTCATGAATTAAGAGTCAGCTGCTACGTGTTATCTTCTTTCACACAGAAACAGTTGTCCCTGATTTGTCTCATCAGAAAAATCCAAAACAACAGCATAATTCCAAACACAAATCAATCTTTTTAGCCTCCTTTTTCCTCCAGCCCATCTCTTCCCAGTACACTAATCTGTTCCTCCTCTTCATTCCCCACATGGTTTCCAAGTTGTTTTTCCTGCAATTCTACCCTCCAATTGCATTTTTCAGGCACCCTTAGATACAGAGTGAAACATATAGGAGGGAAGGGAGAAATCATTGGCAAGTTTCACTTTACAGTGGAACTGAATTTCCTTGATGGTTTGATTGATAAAATACCATTAGAGAAGTAGTATCCCTAACCATAAACTTTTAAAGTTGGTATATTCAATTGGGGCACTGTCTGATTAGACTACAAATGCAGAGAATTACATTAACCCTTCAATCTTCCCAACAAAAAGTAACAAAACAAGGTTGACTAGAGATGTCAAGTCCTTTTTGGAAAGAAAGCATATCATAAATTTGTCACCCTCACCTGCAGCACGAGGCTTCAAACCAGCTTGAGGTGAGGCTCATGCTTTTGAACAGCAATATTCATTTGTGCAAAGATTTATCTCCAAATAAACTCCAGCTCAGCTTGCTCTCCGCATAGCTTGGCTACTCTCAAATGATCTCCCTTGCCTCCAAACTGTGCCCTCTGTTCACTTCAGCACACACGCCACTGAAAGGAGGAAGATCGCATGGACTGGTTATCAAAACCGCTTCGTTCCATTAGCAGCAAGCGACCATATCAAGCCACAAGACCCCCAAAACACCGTCCTGTCTCTTGCCCTACAGCAAGATGCCTTGCTCTAAGGCTAGTGGAGCAGGCCAAAGGAGGAGGGTGACCAGATCGGAAGTAAAGAGCAACCACCGGCTTGTCCCTGTCTAACATCCTGCATGCCATCGGCTTCCCAGGGCTCTGTCCCCCAAACCTCTATGGGGAGTCTGCCACTGGAACTTCTCAGTTCCTTTGCTTCTGGATCCTCCTGTTTAAATCCATGCCAAGGAGACTTGAGAGGCCTGACAGAACAGACCAGCTATGCTTAATGCCATCACCACATGCACTGGATTTTATGCTTTGCAAGCAATCAGAGAAAAGCCACTTTTTATTCAGGTCTAGTTGGCAATTCAAGCCCACACTGGCAGGGAGTAGAGGGGGATCTGGTTTTAAAGAGAAGGTGGCTTTGTTGGGTATAATATCATGTCTTAAACCACAGCTAAACTTATTGGCTTTCCCAGAAGGTTAGCATTTCTCTTCCACTACAAAAGGAAGTACCATCAGCCCACACTCACCATGAGTACTAAGTTAAGGAAAGACAAATACATTACTTAAGGCAAAGAGTTTTTTGCATTACAAAACTTCAAGCAAAGCCGGTTACAAACAATGGTAAAATTAAGAGGTACTTTATCACGTGGCGGCATTATTTAACACGGTCATGCTCATGGAGTTGCTTGTTATAGACATGTGGCAACTCCCTGAAAATAGGGATTTATAACAAAACTTGACTCAAAACAGACAGGGTGGACATTACTATTGACTACAGGAGCAACATCATCTATGATCAGGAGCAACACGACATTGTTAGTCATATTTGGCAAGGGGCAGCCTTTTCTGTAACTCCTGAAGTTAACAAGACCTCTAACATCCAAAGCCTTGCTACCTCCATGATTTTATGATGCTGCTGTTCAGATGGAGAAGGTAGCACCATTGATTGAAGCAGCACAGCATGACAGATAGAACTAATGAAACCAGCTCAGCTAAAGGAGAAGGGAAAATGCACTAAACACTGTAAAATCACAGAAGCCTGCCGTGGCCTTAAGTACAGGGCAACCTATTTTTCACTCAGTCTGGCTCTCCTGCTGGGCTACTGTGGAATGTAACACACAGTAACGTTTAATGAAAACAAGAGACTTTACAAATAGTTAGGAAAAACCATGTATATGAGCTTTTGCCTGTCTCATAAACAATCCACTCCCAGCTTGAATTGCCAGCCAGAAACTAAACAAGCAAGAATATACCAAGTGGAGCACTAAGATGGTCAGAAGTCACTGAGTTTTCCAGTTTTCTGAAATACAGACCATCTGTTCATTGTAGTAACACTGCAGTAACTAGACAATCGACTGACATTAGCAAGGATTCTTAATGTGCCTGAACTGCACCGTACATCTCTGTGCTTTGCCAGTGCTAGCTGAACTGATCTGCTTGCACCAGCATAATCCCTCATACTGGCTACTGCACTGATCTGTGGACAAGTATTGCGTGCTTCAAGGTAAGTGTCTCTAAAGCTGAACAAGCCAATGCTTTTGTATCGTCAAATTTAAAGTCTGCATCTTATCTGAAACAGATGCAGGAAAAGGTATCTGAGTCCATATGCTTACCCTGAACAATAAACTCCCCTCCTCGCTCTCATTCTGTGAGTGCACATGCATTCTGCATGTAGATTTTGCAAAGTGCCTCTGGACAAGAAGAGGTTGTTTTGGGAGATACTTTGAAGGTTACCTGTCATCAGCATTGCGGAGAGATGGGAGTCGGAAACTCGTGTTCCTGTCCAGCTTTGACTGACTCTTGGTCCTCTTGATGGACCCTTTCAGACGTTTACTGAAGAAGCCCTAAAATAAGAAGTTGCAGAAGTGAAACAGGGAAACTGGTGCCAGTAATAAATCAATCAATGCACTGTCACCGAGTCCACACTCAGCAGTGATTCCCGCTGACAATGATTACCGAACGTGCTGTATTGGGATTCCTCTGAGCAGTAAGAAAGGCAGGGAGAGATTGTCAATGACAGTTCCAGTATGCGATAGCTTCAAATTGCAGTAATTGGCACAACTCACATTACAGG
Organism: Rhinoptilus africanus; assembly: GCA_013400135.1. Lineage (NCBI taxonomy): Eukaryota > Metazoa > Chordata > Aves > Charadriiformes > Glareolidae > Rhinoptilus > Rhinoptilus africanus. The sequence goes on along the minus strand of VXBO01011180.1, from coordinate 467,748 downwards.
TGCACTTCAATGAATTCCAACTATTATACAAGAGACCCCAAACCCTACAATTATCATTTAATAAGGAGTAGTCTTAGATATCAGTATTTGTTTCTACCTCCCCTTTCCACAATATGTTTTTAATTCCTGGTCAGATTAAGGGTACAAGCTGTCTTTTATTATGAGTTTCTATTGCACCCACAGTTGCACTCAGGTCGTCCTCATTAATTTAGATATAGCATATAAGCCTTACAATAATTTTTGATTTCAATAGTCTCACTAACCAGAATAGAAAATTTTGAAAGATTTCATATACTGGTGACTTCAGATACCAGTCCTGGTATTGCTTCGAAGCAAAACAACTCAAAAATCTACCTGTGATCTAAAAATACTAAATCTTCAAGTAATCTGTTTTCTGAACTATGACTGTTCACCAAACAATCGCAGGCCAAAGACATGCTGGCTGGAGGGAGCCTGTGGGGATCATCTAGCCTGCCTCCTGCTCGATGTGGGTGTACTGCCAACACTAGGACAGCCTGACCCTCACTGTGTCTAGCTAAGTCTTGAAAACCTCTGGTGATGGAGATTTCGCCACCTCTCCGGGCAACTCAGCCCAGTGCTGCGTTGCCCTTTCAGTGAGACAAATCTTCCCTGTGTTGAACAAAACCCTCCCAAGCAGCGATCTGCAGCTGCTGCCTCATTATAGCATCTGCCACTATGGGGAAAAGTTTGCTTCCATCATCTTTGCAATTCCCCTCCCCACTGCAGTTGGCTGCCTTGCATCACCCCTTAGCCTTTTCTTTCCCAGATAAACGAGTCCTCAGCCTCTCCTCCTGGTTTTCTCCTCGCAGATACTACTGCTGTATTACCAGCAGTGTAACACCAGTTCATCCGACCACTGATACACAAAGGGGTGTGTGCATCTGTACATGCGGGCAAATCACAGAAATATTTCAACACCTGCACGTTTGGTATTCTCCCATAGTCCTTTAAATTACTTTGAACTTAATAAGCATTTTAAATAAACCATGTTGTGTCAAAGTATTTCCAGGGCTTGCAGACAGAGGTACGCATATGTTCTTTGGCATGATCAAAGCAAATACAGACGTTCTTAACCCAATAGGATTAAGCAACATTTTACTGGCCGAATCTCTTCTGCTCCTTCCCAGAACAGCTGCCCAGAGCCACCGTACCCTGTGCACTGCCGTCGGGAAATTTAACCAAACACACGGGCGTGAAACCATGTTTGTTAAGAATAGTATAGACTGGTTACAGATTGGTAGAATTTTGGCGTGGATTGAACCAGCAGATCTACAGCCCTACTTTAGTAAAGGTCTAGTGACAGTGACAGCCAGCTGGGACCAGCCCTCTCTCCCATCATTTGTGTTTTGCTAGGATAAAAGTTGAGCCTAGCTAATTTGGAATACATTTGCAAGGCAAGCCCTCCACAAGCTGCGTTTGGGGCAGGTGACAGATGTTGTCCACAGCTGCCTCCTGCAATACAGAAATCAGCAAATTGGAGACAAACAAGGTCTCCTGTTCTTTCTTATGCAGAACACCAACACAGGGAGTGTTTTACTGCCTCCAGGTGACTCAGCCAGGCTGAAGTATGTGGCTTGTTCGTCTCTCAGATTCATAACAATTAGGCCATTGCAACAAAAGAGGACTTCATCTGTAATCTTTTATTCTGAAAAATTCACATCTCTTTCACCTCTTCAGGAAAAAAATATGTAGCACCCAATTGTAGATAAACCTTAATTTCATGTAGGCTCCCTTTCCCACAAAAGGTTGGACCAGGTGATCTTTTGAGGTCCCTTCCAACTCAGGCTACTCTATGATTCCACAGTATTCAGAGGAAAGGGCTATCACTCTCTTCTCATAGTGGATGACAGATTAACTGCTGGAAAAGACAGCAAAGCCCACATTTGGTCAGGCTCAAGACATACACCATAAGCATCGCTAAACCAATTTTCCAGTCTCGTAATTGCCTTTATCTTCCCACATTTTCAGTGCTCCTTTTGAAATAAAATGTATCCTCTTCCCTTTAAACAAGCACACCCTTCAACCTCTCTCTAGCTTTCCTCATTCACTTATTCTTGGTCCCTTTACGTTCAGCTTTTCCCTCTTCTTTCACACAATTCACTCCTGCTTGAAACCACACAATTCCCCTGGTGGGTGGCTTCTCCCTCTCCTCACACTCATTCTCACTCTGCTTATTTCGATGAACGGCCAAGTGAGTCCTGCTCAGTTGTCAAGTATAAAAAAAATCCCACCAAATCCCCAGTTCCTCAGGCCCACACACATATGACATCTTCAGCAAATACAGCAAGATGGCCTGTCTCCTCACTTCCACTGAGGTTTGGGTGGCAATATATTACTAAAAGCCCATCCACACCTGATGCTGGCTGGAGGATCTTTCCCGCACATGCAGATTGTACTCTCCCAAATATCTGTGTAGGAAACAACCTGTTCACACGCACAAAAGCCTGACACGTGCCTGTCCATGGGAAGCACAGAGAAACTGGGATGCCCTGTGGGATGGTGCTGCAGGGGACAAAGGAAGAGGGAATCTGTTTTCTGCACCTGAAGGTAGTGCTGCGTTTAAGGCTGCCCTTCAACTTCTGAGGCTTGCCAGCCAGCAAGCTCCTCAGGGGTGAAAGCTGCTATATTCGCCTGAAATAGAAAATAAAGTGGGAAAGAAAAGGCCTAATATCAAGATACTGCCAAAAAAATCTCCGACAAATCTACATAGCGTGCTGGGGGAACCGATACTGTGAAAAGGGAAGAACTGTTTTAGCTGCGTGCACCGCTCAAACTGTCTGTGCTCCTGCACTTTTCTTGGTCCTGGTATTGAAAAAGTGCCTTTGGAAAAAAAAAAACCTGTAATCAATAGATGCTCTCGGGGTTCTCTCGGGGCCATTGCTGGAATTCAAGTCGAGGATGTATAGCGCTTTCAAAGGCACTTTCATATATTCTGACCTCTCAGCATAAAAGGTAACAAACCCAACTACAGGGATTCAGATCTGGTGGACCCTGGCTTCGTTCCAGTACCTCTTAAGCTACTCAAATTGCAAACACGAAGTAACATGTTTTTCTCCCGTTAAGGGCAAATAAGACAAAGCTGACCCAATTCAGCAGGGGACCAAAAGTATTACATGAATCATTCCAAATCCCACTTAGAGAGGGGCCGAGAATATTCACTTTTGTGTGCACATACAATTTTAAATTGGCATTGCTTTAACATTAGTGAAACACGTTCTTGGTTTAATTGAACATAAGCTATTCCCTAATGAAATAAATATGCTATCTGGTCTTAAATAAGGCTATCCAGAGTTGACCACACAGAAATAAAGGTTAAGAACATACTTAAGGATAAAAATTATGCAAGCAAAGAGCGTACCTATTGGTCATCCTCAAAAGACTTGAAAACATTTGCAATATTTGCTCTCTGCACCTTGTTGGCAGCTCATGCAGGGCCAATGCTTACAGATGGACAATGTGGGAGCAGCATGAAAATTCACACGTGCCAGAACTGAGCAGAGCTTTTCGACTTCCATGTGCCAAAGGAAATGCTTTTAAATAGTGAATGCAGATATAGAAAAGATGTAGCGATGAAAAACAGACTTCTATCTGCAACACTACCATCTAACTGAAAGTTTTATTTTCTTTTCTTTCTATAGAGAAGAGATGCCTGCCAGTGCTCGTAACAGTAGCTTGTACCACTACAAAGACAAAACCACTCTTCTTTTCTTATTGTCTAGGTATTTCTCGTAAAAACTTATTTCAACACAAAACACACCACTGTTTGGTTCTTATACATAAATCTAATGATGTGTCTGAGCTTTAAGAATCATCACAGAATATTTTTTAAAACAGTGGGAATTTTACTGCTTAAACAAACACCCTCAGACAAAAAGATGTAAACTTATTACCCAACCTGCCAGAAATTATGAGAGTCTGGTCTCAATTTAAAAAGTACAAAATATTTGGCACGATGAATTAGCTAGAATGCTATTTGAAAAGATCAGTACTGTATAAATGCAGTATTTTAAGAAGAGTCCAGTGAGAGAATAACTGTAGAAGAATTGTGCCTTAATCCCTCAAGAGACAGATTTGATGGTCCACACCTAATGAAAAAAGCTCAGAACAAACTCCCCTGAGAACCAAAGGTTTAGGGGAACAGGGATGGAAAAGAGGGCCAGGGGGAGAGACAGAGCACACAAGCACGCACTCAATCAGGTATGTGGTATAGGTTCAGAGCAGGTTCATCATCTCAGCCAGGAGCATCAAACGCTGGGGTAAGAAATCCCAATGATACAACATCTAAAAATAATTCAATCCCACTAAGAATTCTATTCATCTCATTTGGAAGTTAAGCAACTCCTATTTCTCACTCTGCCAAGAAGAAATTGCCACAGGAGAAGTGATAAATTCAGCAGGTTTCTGTAACTCCCCTCCACAGCTGAAAAGCGAAGGTAAAGAAACTCTGACCCCCAAGTATTTTAAACTCAGCGATGGTTGTTGTTCAGGGCAGCTTTGGCTTTAGGAAATGCTCACTCCGTGCCAAAGATGACAACTGTCTGTCTGTCCGTAATCTCAGTAGAGCGGCACGTGAACTGCCCAACAAATTCAAAGACAGCCCAAGTATGAACTACTCAACTCTGCCTGTTGCTCCCTACAGACGCACTGCTTCGTCGTGTTGGAGAGACGAGCCCATGCATTAATAAATAATTTTTGTCTTTGTTGTTTTGAAAGCGAAAGGTTAATTCAGCCACAAACTAATAAAACTATATATAACACAAATTATCCATCGATAAAATGCAATGGTATTAGTGGAAGCTTGAAGGACAAAACCCAGGGTAAAATGGGCAACAATAAAGGTTCATCTCATATACAGTGCTGTGGTTTGCAGCACTGTTACCTATGTTAGGTATTTCTGGGGACAAACACATTGCTTTTGGGAGGCTTGCAAGGCATCTTGAACATTTATAATTCTCGATGAGGAGCACTAATGCATTATTAATAACAGCAGGTGGGAAACTTCATTTACAGAGCGACGAGACTTCTTCTCTCTGAGGGGAAGGATTGGATGGGCACAAAGATAACACTCTAGTGACTATGAACGACAGCAAAACTGATTCCCAACTACTGCGCATTGTTTGTATGTGGAGCATTTTATTTCTTAAGTTGCTCACGAGCAGCTATCAAGAAAAGAAAAATAATAAATTGTAGCCAAGTGAAAATGCTGTAAAGCTGTGTGAAGCAAAGAGGCAGGCGAAGATAGCCAGGTCATAAAATGGAAGGATACAGCTAGCAAGATATTCCAGGGATTAGGAGCAAACACGGTGAAGTTTACTATCCCCTGCAGAACAAAACCCCAATATAACTAGCAAGGAGGGGAACTTCGTTTCTGAGCCCAGGAATGCTCATTATTAAAATATTAGCAGTGACTGCCTTTGAAAAGGCTCTCAGCACTCGTGCAGTAGAAAAGCAGATGAAAACAACTATACACACACCTTGGTGGTAATATAAAGAACAAGACACTGAGTTACAACAGTCATACTCCACCGTCAACTCACTGAAAAAGCCTGGCACTAATGTCACTGAAGAGGCGGTTTGTGCGCAGGCAGACAACAATAAAAAACATGTTTGAATGTGTAAAACAAAGGATAAAGCACAATAAAAGTAAAGTGGTATTATGTAAATCTGCCGTGGCTTTCACACTAATGCACCGCTCTCCTCTGATCTTCTCATCTCGGCAAGAAAACCAGAACGAAATGAAACTCCAAAAGTATAAACTGATTAAAGGCAGACAAGAGGGGGATTTACAAACGATAGGTTTTAAAGACCAACTATTTATTTTGGAAACAAAAGCAAGAAGGGATTACAGATGTATAAAACAAATAGAATGGAAATTACCTAAGCTCTTCATGTGCCCCGTTACGTAAGAAAAGCAAGGCGCAATTCACCATGAGAGGCAGCACATTTCACTGATGGTCAGGAGGCCTTTTCTAATGCCATCTATAAATCAGCCCGTAGAATTCTCTACCACAAGATATTACACAGACAAATTTTTTTCAGCAAGATTAAAAAAGGATTATGTGTTTATATAAGGAAGAATAACATATGTAGCTGCATTAGTCAGGTTTAAAAATAACAAGAGTGAGCAATTATCGTGCTTCAGGACACAAGCTGATCAACAGCAAGGATCAGGAAGATATTTTTCCCTGATGGGACGGCACCGCAGATTTGGCCAGCTAACAGTTTCAACTTCCCAATGAAAAATTGTCTGCTGCCACAGGAGGGATGCAGAATAGGATGAACAAGTTCAAGACCAGTAATAAGAAAACCAACGAAACGGAGAAGATACTGCAACAAGAATACACTGATAATACATCTATTAATAAGATATTTCATAAGATTGCATGTACTCTGCACGATATGCAGTCAAAGGTACTAAAGGAATCAAATTTCCAAGTCACTGGGAATCATACTAAAAAATTCATGAAGAAACAAGAGCTACCTGATATCTGGGGAGAGCTACATCAGCTTTTCAGATCCCAGTTCAGCAAGGTGTTTAGCATGGATGTGACTGGGAGCAGAGCCTGGCCGCCAAGCCTGGCTGCCTTCACAGGAGCTCTCCACATCAGGCACTAGCATAAAGAGCATCCTTAAAAGCCCGTATCCAGGAATTAAGGAATAAAGGTCAGAAGTCTGTCTGGAGAACAACAAAATAACGGTGATAAACAATAAATGTTACAAGAAACAGGTTGTGAAGTCAGAGCGTTCAGTCAAACAGCAGTTATTGGCTGCAGCCGGTAGGGTGGGTAGAGAAGTGGTGGCCTCCAGCCCACCTCACCCCAATTCCAGTGGCTGCATTTTTGTCTTTCCCTCACATCATGAAGGAGGCAATAATTTTCATGACCCGGGCTCTTTAGTCGCCTGGCACACAGCCAGCAAGCAGCCCAACACTTCAGAACACCTTTTGATAGTGCAACATACATACTAATTAGAAAAATTAATGGAAATGAGCTTTGTCAAAGCTAGTAACACAAACGTGAGAACTGGCTGCAGGATATCTAAAAAGAGTAATTACGACAAGTGATAAGTTATCAAGGTAGAAGAAAGGGTCCAATGGGATGTGGTGGGGATAGTGGCATGGCTGTCTCTGTTTAACATCTTTGTTAGTGATCTGGAAGAAAAGTTAAACAGCACATTAATTACACTGAGCTATCTTAAATTAGGAGGTGAAGCAAGGGCCAGGGAGGACAGAGAAATAACACAAAGGGTTGTGAGCAATTAGACACTCATAACACACATTCCTGTGAACTTTAGTACCAGAACTTGGAGACTCAATTGAAGGGAATTAAAAACAGAAGAGCAAGAAAAGTGATAAAAGGGCCAGAAGGACTGATTTGCAGAGGATGAATTAATTGAACTCTGCAAAACTTGACTAAGCCATGATTTGGAGGTGAAGAACAGAATGAGTCGGTACATATTTAAATACTATTAAACTAAGGATGACTGGAATGTGACCAGTGTTCATAGCTCCCCAACATTAATTGCAGGGGAATTAGATAAAGTCAAATTTACACCAAACACGAGAAAAATGTTCCTGCTGTTGAGGTCCACCAGACAGTGTCACAGACTGGATATACCCATCATCTGACTCAACTCTAAAGTCTGATGTAATGAACAAATCTGCTTTAGCAGCAAGGTATTGTGAAGGTTATAGAGCCTATGAACAGTATTACCCCAGAATAAAAATACAGAACTTGTTGAGCATCCTGGACATAGCCAACCACCCATTTATGCCTTGTGACACAAAATATCCGTGGCATAATAGCCAGCTTACCTAAGCCATCACATCACAGGCAAATGAGAAAAAAAATAAAAGCAGATTCAAAGAAATGTGTTACGCTAAGAAGGGTGGAAGGAAAAAATGCTAATCTTAACAACAGGGAGGACAGATTTGAGCACAGCCAGTTTTTCATGAAGGAGTGCCATGATGCCTCACATTAATGTAAATCACCAATTCCATCTCTGCACTGGCGCTGACGCAGAATTAAAAATATGTACTTGCATGCTGTCAGGCCACGCGGCCAGAGAAGATCAGACTTGTCCTAACCTGGCAGCATGACGGTAGCGGAGCAGTGCTCTGGAAAAGCAACAATCTTGCTGACTGCATAAAAGATGAGGCTGGGCAGCCTCGAGATCTCATCAAGCTTTGACCTTCACTTAGGTTGGCTGCATTGTCTTCTGTTCCATTTAGCAGTACTCTTAAAGAGCAAAGAGGCAGACAGGATTTCTATAGATCCAATTATGCTCTTGACTAGAAACAAACCAAGGAAGGCAATCCGTAAGTATCAGTCTTCCCATCATATTCATACAGGGTTCCTACAAAAATACTTTTATTTACTTTGAAGACTGTGTTCTGGCTTTGCTGTCTCATTTGCACTTGTTTCTTTGCCTCATCCTCATCTTTTTTTTTCTAATAGCCGGCAGACATGGATGAATCATATACTATTGATATATAATATCACCAACTCACTAAAACCTTACCCCTAAGAAGCAAAAATTGGAGAGCGCAATGCAAGCCTGAAGAGCGGTTTAGCAATTCCTCTCCACTGCAGGAGGTGTGGAGATTTGGATTATCTCCTATTTACCCTGGTTCCTCGATTCCAATGGCAGAGCAATGAGAACATGGTTGGTTGCCGCAGTGCTACCGGGGCTCAACAGTGCCACAGTAGGGAACGGGATGCGCCGAGACCGAGACACTCTGCCAGGACATAGTGTGTGTGGGAAGGGAAAAGCTGGTTTCTCGCCCACCTATGCGTCACGATGCCTACTCCTAGCCAGTTCCGTCTGCCTTCCTATTTGTTCAGTCAAATAATATTCATTATTAAAAATATGACTTTTCCTATACATGCGTATCTATAAACGGCACACATCTGTCCATATGACAAAAGACACACACACAGACTTCCTCATCTCAATTTTCCTACCTTTTGTGCCCTTCCGTTCTCTCTCAATATTCCTCCCAGAAATTGTCAAATGTCAATTAACACCACTGAACCTAGATGGAGACTAGTGTTTTAACTGCAGACAAGAATATTTGGGGAAATGGGGAAGAAGAAGAAAGGACAAGCACCGAGAGCTCTTATCTTTGTATGTATGCTTTGTGCACTGCATCAGCATAATCCACTTTATTCCCCTTGGTGGGAGACAGCCAGAACGAACACATTGCACATCCTGGTCCATGTAGCGGTTAGTCCTGAGAAAGAGTACGTTTATAACTACTGAAATTCTACTTTTCACGCAATAGTGAATTCAAACACATGTCTCTTCCTCCAGTGCACATGCAGTGTGGGAGGTAGGAAGGCAAATTTCCTGAACTTTACACATCAGCCCCTTAAAATAAATCCTTCATTGACCACTGCCGCTTAAAAAATGTCTCGTCAAGGAAATGTTCGCTTAAAGGCCATTATGCTGTTATGAATCAAAATTCCAGATGCTAAACAAATGCCAATTAGCAGTATTAAAAAAACAGATGCCTTGTTCTGAGTGAGTACCCCTGCCTGGCGTTCGAAAGGAAAAAAACCTGCACAGAACATGCTGGAAGCCACTGTCCTATTGAGAAGACAGCTTTTAAATAGCTTTTCTGAGAGGCAAACTTAAAAAGCTGTAAAAGCAACTTATTATAAGAGTCTCAGCATAATTTTCCATCAGTATGGAAGAAGGTTAAGCTGTCCCCTGCCTTAAGCTGCTTTCTGTTAGAAATCCAAGCAGTGAGTAGAAGAGGTATGGCACAGAGTCAGGTCCGCAGAAAGAATAACTGAGACAGCACTACACTGCATGGCCTGTCACCCTCCGACCTGTCCTGTCGGTGTCAATGTTTGGAAAAACAAAAAGGCAACTTCTCTTATTATTAATCTCCTTTATAAATCCCTGTCAAATAAAGATGACTTCATGCACACACAAATTTAACGCCGTTATAACGCCTTACATCCTGCACTTAAAGCTCTTCTCAGACCATGGATCTGAGACTTCCATGAGGCACCCAAGTCATCTTACCTACTTCTGAGAGCTGGGAAATTCTTAATATGAATCAAAGGAAGAAATACGATTCCTCCCCATCTTATCATTCAACTACTAGATGTGTGCCAATCCACAAAGTTAACAGGGTATTTTATTTCAGTTGTTTTGGCTTGAGCTCATCTGTATTCTTAAGCAATCTCACTTCTAATTGCAGCTTGCTCTTTTTAACAGATCAGAAGTTGCCATGTTTTAAAACAGGGTGATCTCAGCCCCCACCTGCACTGCAACCCGCTAAGGAGTAACAGCATATAAATGGGTTATTTGGAGCAAAACCTACAAAGCCAGAAGCCTTGTCCCTATGAGGAAAACAGGAGGGTGCCTTATGCTCCTGGGTATACAGGTGGCCAGGCAGACAAAGAAGCATAATACCAGCTACACGTGGCACAAATAGCTTCCAGGGGTTTTTTGCTGGTTTATACCCAAGAAAGGCAGCCATGTACTGCTTCCTGAGCTGATCTGACAGAATCCTAAAAGCCCAATGCCCTGCCAGGGAAAATGAGAAACATTCTGCAAAGTTCTTGTTTTGAAAGGGAGAAGGAGCTAAGAAGTATTAGAGAGCTATTACAGAAGAAATAGAGGAACATTAGTACATTACTTAAAAGATAGGATCAGCATTAAAAGAAATGTACAAAAATGAGGAAGAAACAAAAAAAAAGAAGCATATAAAATAAACAACAGAAATAGTAATCAAACCCTTTTGATATGTAGCTTGCAGTTGCTAGACAAAGACTAGGACTACGTATTTACACAACTAAAGGCTAGGGCAATTACTTATAGATGAAGAGAGAAGACAGAGAATTTCTTACAGATTAAGACAAGAATAGCTAGGACTTTTGAAGGCTCTCAGAGTTCAGAAATCCTCCTGGAACTGTGTGGACCACGGACCAAAAATTTCAGAACCCGACGTAACAGAATATTCTTGTGATAACTTCACATGCAACTACACCAAGACCCTTTTTTCCTCAAGTACCACTCAGAAAACAGAAGCAACAAAGACAGTTCATAGAATCACAGAACAGCACTCTGGAGATTGTTTAGTCCAACCCCCCTGCTCAAAGCAGGGTAAACTAAAGCAAGATCCTCAGGACCACATGTCCAGTCTGCTTTTGAACATATGTCCAAGCACGGAGACTCCACAGCCTCTCCAGGCAACCTGTTCCAGTGTTTGTCAGCCAACCTCGCAGTAAAAAGAGGTTTTTCTTATATTTAAATGGAATTTCTTATATTTCAATTTGTGCTCACCACCTTTTGTCCAAAGAGCCTGGCTCCGTTGCCTTTATTCCCTTCCATCAGGTATTTATACACATTGCTACAATTTCCCCCTGAGCTTTCTCTACTCAAGGCTAAGCAATATATTCTGCTTTAACGGCTACTTCGGATATTTGTTGAACCAGAGGAAAATATGATTCATGGTCTCTCAATAGACATTAGAAGTTCAGGTTTTGTTCTGACAAGAAAGCTTTTACAGAAGAAATATTTTTCACAATGAGGAGAGTCAACCAACAGAACAAGTTGTCCATCAAGGCTGTGCAATCTGCATCCTTGGAGGTTTTCAACACCTGACTGGAGAACACCCTGAGCAACCCAATGTAAGTTGGTCCAGCTTTGAAGAGGGGGATAGATCAGAGACTTCCAGAGGTCCCATTCCAATCTATGTTATTCTATGACTGTGAAAAGGAAGAAAGGACGGATACCCAGTATATTCACTGCCTCCTTGGTCCCTTTTTCAATTCCAGTAAATCATCAGTTTACAGGTTGCTTTAAACACTACATATTCTGTACACTCTGACCAACCTCAATCCTTTTATAATTCCAGTAGCTCTCATTACATCCTTGGCTGTTTTTTAATTTTGTTTTTTAAATGATACAATGTAGGATTTAATCAAAACCCAAGTTTCACACACATTTGGATCTAAAGCGAGCTAGGAAGCTGAGAGCACCTAATTTTAACCTGAGGCAGTTACCCTCAGTCTAAAAATAGAAAGGCCTTTGTGTTCTTGGACACACTGACCAAAGACTGACACAAGCAAGAAAATCCGGACTCTACTTGAAAAAGTCTCCTGCAGACTCACAGCCAACCAAACTCACACCAAAAACTGAAGAAGAGCTAAAGAGAGTCAACGCACCTGCAGAAATTTAATCAGCTTCTGAATAAACTATCAAGCCATTTCAATTTTCTATGTACTTCACTGGCATGAGAGAAAAATAACATGCAAACACCAACCTAAAGGAACTTTTTTTTCTAGTCAAAATTGAATATGTAAATGCAATCCCTGGCGGCGACTTCAAAAGTATTTATATAGGTCGCTGCCCACATTAACAGTGATGTTTCACTATTCGCAACTTTAAATCAAGGCAATGAAAATAAGCAAGATACAGATCCACCAGAAATCTCGTTGATAATACAGGAGAGTCGATAGCAACACCTCTTGGTCAACTGGAAATATTAAATGAATACCGGTGGGTTTTGTTTCATTCAGAGCTTAGTTTTACACTGTGATATTTTAATCCCCTCCTCCTATTCAATGAGAAAAATTCCTCCTTTACAGGAAAGGCACACTTACTGGCACTTTGAAAGGAGAGGTATTCGAAGCATCCATGGAGTTGGTTTTCTCAGAGGTGCTGGTCCCGGAGATGCTCCGCCTGCGAGGAGACCTCTCTGCTGGGACCTCTAAGGAAGAGAAGAAAAAGATGATGAATGGGTGCGGG
>VXBO01011180.1:430184-454945 GCA_013400135.1 Rhinoptilus africanus | reverse complement strand
GGGAATAGTCAGGTTTTATGCTCTGTAGGACAGACGCCTCAGCAAAGTTTCAAGTGCAATACTAAACTGCTGAATTACACTCACCTATTTTTCTGTATCTTATTCACTTCCTAAATTACAATGGAATTTCCACTGACCGTTTCAGGGTTGTGAATCTGACTTGATTGTAGGCAAAAAGCAATTAAAATAAAAAATGCTGGTAAAGATCAATACCCAGACATATTCAGTATTCTATTACTGCTTGTGATATAGTATTCAGAGAGCTTTAATATTTTTTTTTTCCAGAAGCAATGCTGTAATTAACAGATAACTAAAATCAAGACACAGGGAAGCTCAATTTTAGTCACAGCTGAACACAATTTGACAAAGGTCAAAGTTCAGTCTTATATGATCACACTACTTGCTCAAACCATGCAACCAGCAGAAGACTCATAACTGCCCGGGTAGTATGACATATATATCTCTGCAGATAAAAAAAATAGGTCAACTTCGCCTCATTCTGGCGATATGACCTTACTAAGATACGACTTTGGCATCTTAAATTCATGCAGGCTGATCTGACAAGCACAAATATTCATAAAAGATGCACTCCTATCTTTTTCTAGTATAAATACTAGAGCAACAGCATAATAAAGTATACACGCTATTAAAAATCTCTACACAAACACACATATACTGTACATGTATGCATTTTTAATATCTAGCTAGATACATATACATATAGATACCTTTATCACAACTGCTGCCCATCTCCAGCTCAGTTGCTAGACTTAGAGGAATCCAGCTTCACAAAACATCCCCCAACGCGGGGAAGGAAAAAAAAATCACTTCCTAGCAGAAAGTCCATTGTTATCTTCTGAATCCTAAAGAGAAGGAGTAAGCTGTGACTCCAGACAGTGACATTTTGAGTCCTGCCGTTTTCCTTTCAAGAGACAGATGCAGCTTAAACTTCCCTTTCTGTCCGCCTGGCCCTGGGGACCCGTGCTACTTCCACTTCAGGGAAAGCTGGGTCTCTCCGTCCCCCCTCCCTTCCCACGGCTTGCAGAGAGCAAGCCAGCCAGCGAGCAAGTGGAAAAGAAGCACACAGGACTGCAGCTATTCAATCAATCGCTCTGACTGCACATCCTCATTAGTTACTTTCAGGCTATTAACAGACGCCCAACTGCCGGCTTCCCTCCGCTACAGAAAATTTCACTGTATATCCCGATTCACAGCAGCAAAAAAAGGTTTACCGAGACAGCCAGCCAGCTGGTGCCACGAGAGCAGTGTTTTCCTCAAAATAACTGAAGAAAAAAAATGAGAAAAGCCTTCTTCAGGGATGTCTTTGCATGCTGGATTTTGATTTCACCAGAGTTATAAAGTGCATCTCCCATGGATGCTTGAAGAACGACAAAATGGAGCATACTGAACGAGAGGCAAGAAATCCGGACCCTGCAGTATTAGCGTTTCGCACTGTAGGTATTTATCTTTTAAAAACCAGACCGCTAACGTTCAGCCTCTCAATTTGCGTGTAACCCTCGATGGGGAAAGAGCTGCTAAGAGGGAGAGCAGCCTCCTAAACTGGGCAAACAAAGTCTAACACACAATGTAGGTCCCGCTGGAAAACAGGCAGGGCACAGTTGCTCGCTGCCGACCGCGAGGATGATGCACAAGCCCTGCTCACACCGACTGAGCGAATCGCGGTCTGTGAAAGCTCGCAATAACTGCAACAGAGCAAGTTTATTGCTCTGAATCCGGGAGATTTCTCCTTCGGCTGATGAGGAGCATCGGGGCACCGTCTCCCACAGCTACGGAGCCATCACCTGTGCCAGGGACGGAGGGCGAGTCCTTCTCAGGGCACCTTTAGAGAACAAAGCACTTGGAGCAAGGCCAGCGCTAGACCAAGGTTTTTTGAGCAACGGGCAGCGGCACCCTCTCAGGAGCCTCTGCAGAGGCTGCTAGTTTTATCTGAAGATGTGCTTTTCTATACCGCCAGCCTCCTCCCCCTGCCTCTACGAAGGAAAACTTATTTTCTGCAGCACCTGTAAGTATTTCTCTCCCAAAGAGAGCTGTGTTTCGTAGGATTTAAACGGTTGCTTCTGCTGTTCTCACTGTAAATGTAATGAAAGCAAATGGGAGTGATATATTCACTTGGAATGGGGGACTGAAGCGAGCACTTTTTATTTTACATCGCATAGTAATGCGTAAGGTAATAGGTTTGGCTTTCTCCACTTCTCACACACAGGAAATCACATCAAAGCTGCTTCAGTAATTTAACACAGTCTGGTAACTTTGCTGAGTCATAAATGAAAACAGGATCCCGAATTCCTCACTATTTTCAACAATAGGTTCTGCAGGAGGGGCAGTTTAGGGAAAAGTTTAAGTTTAAACCGAATGGAGTTGAAAAGCTACAAAAAAGAACACGCCTGGCTCTCCTTGCCTTCCCTCTTCCCCCCACATCCACCCAGCAGCAATTCAAGTTCCCTACAAATAACCCACTGAGATTCCATCAGTAAAATGAGTTTCTTTCGTTCTCAGACCATCACAGAAGTGTATCAAATAGGGAAGGGAAAATGAAATATTCACAAGATGCCCACACTGAACTAAAAATAAAACTACCTTTCCCTCTCTTCTTCCAAAAACAAGGGCAAATAAACAGCATGATCAGTCTCCAGGAAACAGAAGACCTAGATATAGCAAAATTGTCGAGATACGTTAACTGGAAATCAAAAGCTAAAGCAACCTGCTATGATGTCTGCAGAACAGCATTTTTGCTGAGTCATGTAAAAAGATCTATAGTGTCACCACCAGGCAAAAAATTTGACAGTTCCCTTCACTGCTCCACAAGTAATGCCGGAGGCTACTCTCGCATAATCCTCACCTGCTGTAAAAATCAATGTACCTCTCATTGGCTTTGTATTAAATTACAACTGCTTTCTGCATCGCTCACTCTCAGGGACCAAGATTACAGATAAATCACATTGTTTCTATGGGTAAACAATCTGAAATCCTTTTCATCCACTCTCAATTTCTGGGAAGGGAGAAAAAAAAAAAAAAAGGTAGACGCATCTTCCCCTTTTCAACCTTAAAAAAAAAATCCTCCATCAAACAAATGAGTTTTAAACATCCCTGTGGGACACTTTTAATTTATCACCTCATATATTGGTGATATGTAGTAATATTTATGTAAATAAATATTTATGCAAATAGGTATTTTCACACTACATATACATAGTCGGTTACAAATTAGCTGAGCCAATTAGCAATGGTAGATGCCTCTGAAGAGGGAACTGCCCAAGGATATAATGGAGGTAGGTCTCTTCCACATCTTCGTATTGCGCCACTCTACCCTCTGCAAATGAAATCTTGTTTTATTGGCCAGAAGGCAGGTTTGTGTAAGACAGGTGCCGCTTACTGCTAAGAGAATTGGTGATGACTGACCTCCTTTGAAGGCAACCAACTGTCTTGGCCAAAACAGCGTAGCCTCAGTGACCTCCAGTCAGGATGCGGCTTTCGAACTCGATCTGAATTTCCTATTGCTGGGTGCTCTGGCCACTTGAAATCTGAAACCTTGCTGCTGTGGGAATTTGTATTCTACTGTGAAGAGCTTTTTCTCAGGGTGGGAGAAGTAGAGGTGAAACAAACTCCCCAGCTTTGCAGGAGAGCGCTCCCTAGCTATCTCCATTTTTCTGAGTTAGAAATGGATTGGAGAAGGGCAGGCAAAACAAACAGGAACAAAGAAACATCCTCAGGGGTCAGAGTGAAAAGAGTTAAGTTACTGAACTCACAAATAAGGTCACATAAACAAAGATTAGAGGGGTGTCTGTGCTTTTGCAAAGGGCAATGCAACGAAACTACTGCAGGGTCTCAGCAGAACTTTCAAGACTGTGGCACCTTCCAGACTGGGGCTGTGTTCTCCCAGGACTGGCGCGAACATCTCCAGATCCGAGCTCCTGCTTATGAAGTCCAGGAGGTGACTCTAAAGCAGCTCCAAAGACCTACCTGGAGATGCAAGAAAGCGGTAAGCATGCTGGCAAGCGTAACTGGTACCAGTCTCTGTCCCAGTGAACAACGGACCAGACCATCTACTCCAGGCTGGCAGGTCCTGCATTTCTGTCATAAAGTTCCTGGTCTGGTCACTTTCTGCACATCAGCCTTTTATCAACTGTGACTTTCAGCAGGTCATAATAATCAATCAGAAGTCATAACCAATAGTCAAAGTCACAATTTAAACAGTTGTGACTTTTAGCAGTTCATAACAACACATGGCTTAGCACCGACCAATTATCTGCTACAGCATCCTTTGCTCTGATGTGCAAGAAAGACTTGGATTTGTGGAAGACTACATTTACCATCCACTGAAAAAAATAATCGTACTACTGACAAAAAAATTAATATTTCTTTCCCAAATCATAGATTCTGTTGAGCAAAATCAGATAAATAATAATACCCACCCTCAAATTCCTCCTCCAAATACTCTTTGTGTTGTCTTTATTAGGAAGAGGGCAGACGGCTGATATGAATTATCTACTGGTTAGGAAAATAAAAGAAAGATATAATAAGAATTCAGGGATCGGGGCTTCCTTTTGTTTTGTCTGCACACATCGCGATACAATGGTACCCTGATCTGTGGACTAGAGGGGATAGAGAATATGATTCATAAAACCAATCAATTCATTCTGTCTCTCCAGCCTGGCTTAATTACAGGCATTTGAAAAATACAAAACGAGTTCAATACGACCAAATACCTACCCAGGACTAAGTGTTCCCAAAGACTGCCTCTCAGGTACACTTGTATTAAAAACGTCCCCAGCTGAAACAAAGCCAAACCCCACCTAAATATTTTCACCCCCTTTATATAGCTACCTTGGCACTCCCCATGAGAAAATGCTAATTGCTGCTGGTCAGAGCATTACCTGCACAATCAAACAATCCTGCAATTAGCCTCTTGTCTGAAGGAAGGATCAATAAACTACACATACTATACCCCCTTTATTAAGCAAAATTTGTCACTGTTTTAAACGTTGGAGCACTCAGGCAGCAATAGTTACCACAGTGGACAAACAATCTAAATATTTACCTTTTGTCTGTGCCATTTCAGAAATTCATCTGCCTGGAGAGGTTATTATACCTTTGTAATATGGTAATGCCTAGAGGCCTCTTACCAAGATGCAGCATGGTTAGACCGAATACTGAACAGACACCATTCCTACCCCAAGGAGTTTGCAGTCTTAACTTGAAACACTCTTAGAGTGTGATAAACCCTACGCTGGAGGTAGGACGGGAGAAGTATGTGAAGCAAGCAAGACACGCAAATTAAGTACCTTTATGGGCCTCTAGGCAATTCTTTATTTTTAAAATACATTTATAAAAAAGAAAGTATCCCGAGATAAAGAACCGATTCCTAAGGGGTGAAAATAAAAGAGTATCTTGAGGAAAGATCCGGTAAAAAAAAATCTTAGTTATTGAAGATTTGTATGAACGAGAGAGACAAGTGTTTCTCTCCAAGAGGACAGACAGACGAGGCCCTTCTGGGGATGTGGCAATGGAATAAAAAGGAATAAAGGATTTCAAGGCCTCCTTCAGCACTATTTTCTACTCAGTCAAAAGGCCAATTAGTCTTACGGATTACCTACACAAGAAATACAGAACAAAAACCTGCAGCACTTGACTTGTTATGACTTAGTATTTCTTTTACAAACATACTTAAAGAAATAATAGGCTCAAGTCTAAGCTTGGAAGAGGTGGAGCACTTACGGGTTTGCTGTTGGCAGCTAGTTTTTGAAGATGTTATTCATAGATGTAACCACCAGTGGAGTGGTTTACTAGAGAGACAAACAAACAGATTCACAGGAACTACAGAGCTTGTTTCTTACTTCTACAAGGACAGTACACTAAAACTTTTAGCTCGTAGGACAGGAACACAAGCCCAAACAGAGATAGTGCCTTTCTACTCTGCTACATTTTTATGAACTATTTTCATTGCGAGTTACCTACCACGCTGCATAAATAATGTAGGTGGCTTGTTCATCTCCTCCTATATGCATATATTAGAAAAAACCCGAACAACAATATACATATATATGTAATTTTAAAAAATATGTTTTATAGGCACGAATGAACATCCATCGAGTGGGAATATTCAGCTTGGCTCCTAATTAAAGTACTTTTATTCCAAAAAACTACTGTGTTGGGCTTACTAAAGGAGGAGCATCTAATTCACTTTTAGAGGCTTTTAAAAATAAATAAACATTTCAACAAGCACAAAAATTCAACATGCTCCAGGCAGTTTGTGATATGTCAGGAAAGCACATACGTTGAGTAACAGTATGGCATCCATAACTTTGTTAACACAGTAGAGGCTATTTTTGTCTCATTGTCTGTTTAGGGTTGTTTCATAGCACTCATGTGACCGCACTAACAAGAAAGAGATGTTGTTGGGTGCCATCAGTATTTACTTATAGTTTCTTCTACCCTGGCGAAAATACATAACAGCTGACAAAATTAGAGACATTAATAAAAAGAAGGAAGACAGAAAACATTAGGAGATATCCAAGAAGGAACAAGGAGAAGAAGAAATGTCCGAACATAATTTTTCAGACGAGTATTGCCTAGTCAAATAGGACGCCTCATATAAAAATAAATCAAAATGTTAACGTTTTATCTTGGATTAAGCATTCTCTCTCATTTTGCTCACTTGGGGAGAATTCAGACTTGGGCCCAATTCACAGACTCTCATAAAAATTTAACTAAATGCCTACATAAGAAGCTCAGGGTAAACGCCAACTCAAAAACTCTGATCTGTTTTAAGTCCTGAAGTCCAAGTTCATGTTCTGACTAAAATACATTATGGAAATTCTACAAGCTATAACTTAACTGAAATTTGCAGATACAGCTTTTCCACATTTATCAGCACAACTAGACAGGGGGAGAGAAGCCACAAGATGGTACATCAGAGAGAATACAACCAAGTCAGAGTACACTAAAGTGTACAAAAGCTCCCAAGCCTGGAAAGGGAAATACAAAGGAAACTCTGCAAAGCTCACTAGCTATATAACTCCCATCATCAAACAACTGCTAGATACCAATTATGATCAAAAACTCTCCCAGTCCATCAGCAGGGATTTTAAAAGAAGATACTGTGCTTTATTAGGGATTGAGATGATCAGACAAGTCTTGCAAGATGATCCAGGTAAATATCAAAGATTTTTAATTTACAGACAGGTAATTCTGTTGGTGTCAGACACTCGCATGGTGCTGGCATATAAAAAAAAAAGTGTAATTGAATTAGTGCCCGGTTCAGGTGGTCTTAGCAACAAACCTAAACAAAGTTTAAGTCACTTAAAAGACATTTAAGTCATTGATTCCTAAAGTCTGAAAGACAAGACCTAACATGCAAAGCAGATGAATACACAGATGAGGCTGGAAGAAAGGACAAGAATATCATAGGAGATAATTTTTTGCTTTCAAGTACCGATTCTCACATTTTCGTTTTGCGGAATGTTCTGAGGAAGCTGTGTGTGGCATTTAGCGAGTACAACATCAGCTGTTATTAGGCTGATGCATTCCCTTTGAGGCGGAGGAACAAATCCTCCAGCTCTGAAAAACGTGAGTCACAAATGAAACAGATGCACGTCCCTAAACTGTTCAACATATCCTCTGCATGATGTGTGCGGCCATACAAAATCTGGAATAGCGGCCCCTTTTTAACCTCCTCAGGCATCAGCCTCTAAAACCTCCTTTAAGGGCTGACTCTATGCACAGCAACACAAATTGCCTCCACAACTGTGCCAAGACAAAAGCAGACACAAGGAGCTGCTGCACATGACCTGGAGATGCTGATGTCCTTGTTAGCTCCTAATGATCTTGGACTGCCCCTGCTAATTCAAATTACCTTGTGTTTGCTGCAGAGAGATCGCACACAGACAATTAAGGCAGATCAGCTGATGCAGGGTAACTTGCTCCCGCAATGTAATTTGTTTAGAGGCTTATGACTTAGACGCACATTAATATGATATCAATATTTATTATCCTCATTATTAAACAGCAGCCTTGAGCCACGGCTTTCAAACCCAATCCTTTTACTCTCTGCAAAAGAGCTGCGAATCGAGGCATTCTCAAAAAAGCAATCCTTTGCTCTGGTTATTGGGATATTCTCCCAAGTGACTGGCTCTTAGACATCCCAGCTCAACAGCTCTTGTCATTCCTCCCAACGGGACAGAGCGTTGCTCTAAGCTTCAGTACCTCTTGCTCACTACGGCAGGATTTTTGCCCCTAAACAATAAGAATTATTGTCATGGACACACAAAAAGAACAAATCCCAATGTACTGTAGACATGCAAGGGAGGCCCCGGAGTTAAGACATCACTTGAGAATCGGTATCCCTTTAAGATAAAAGAAAAATGGTAATTTAAGTACTTGGATGCAAAAAATGCTACCTCAAATAGCTCAGGCTTGCAACACCCTTCAGACTCCAGGCTGAATAAATATTTCCTGGTGTTTCTGGGGTGAGATTTAAGAGACATCTTGAGGATCTCTTGGTTTGGAACAACATGTGAACGGCAGTCTCTTGAAGAGCAGCCCCAGTGCTCAGCCCAGGCGTACTCTTGTCCCTGTTCACATCTGGTGTGATATTCCCAAAGAAGGGCACAGCACACAGCAATGAAGTGTTAGCAAATCGAAACAGACTCTGTGGGACTCCCTTATTTTCCTCTCACATTCGGGGAGGGGGGAAGAGATATTATAGCAGATATTATAACAAACATTATAGTCCATGGAAAGGAAAAGGGGCACACATATCAAGCAGCCCGTGTGAGCAACTCCGTACCTGGAAATTATCGAAATAGAAAGAAAACAGACTGCATCCCGAGAACAACAGAAACCATTAAGGAGAGAGATGGAATGATTTGTGGAGATGGGACTGAAAGAACAAAACCAAGTAACAACAGTTTGACACAGCAACAGCTCTAAGGGAAAGACGAAACAATAATCAGCTGCTATGTGTGAATTCTATTTAAAACATTTTCAACCTCTTAGTAGTATTTACTGTAAGTAAAAGAGTAGTTTCAATTTTCCACCTGAGTGCAGTTAAACTAATGTGTAAGTATCCAGAAATAGAGCACCGGATTGTGCTTCCTAGACTTAATTTCTAGGCTAGAGAAGTATCTGCTCCCTCAGCTGAAATTTTTATTCTAAACGCACCTTAACGTTTCTCTTAAACAGAAAACTTCAGCAGTCTCTTCTGATTTATCTTACTACCCTCACGCAGTTGAGAAGCTGTAGGCAAGCTGACAGAAATGAGTGGAAGTAGAGGAACACAGCCATCAGCTGGGTCAAATGGCACAGGGAAGGAAAACAGACCAGTCAGTAACACTCTTTAGTCCAGAAAGGATTTTCTGCAGAGCACATGCCCATTTAGAACTTGACCTTTGCCCCATGCCTTTGCAGCTATCTCCACCAGATTGTAAACAAGTTTAATCAACAATCCTATACCACTTAAAAGCTTTTACAAAGAAATAATGTCAGGTAACTGAAGGATTGAAGAAATTAAGCACCAGTGAAAGCAGTAAAGGCTTCTCAGTAAAGTGTTAAAAAATAGTAATACAGTAAAATAATAATACGGTAATAGCCTACCGTACCAAGAAACGAGAGAAGGCTTTTCTCATCTTCTGTGCTGCTATCCAGCCATTCGGCCACATCGCCAGGAGAAAGAAGACTCATTCTCCAGCCAGAAAACTTTTCCATACAGAAAACAGTAAGTGAACGAAGCAGGGTAGGAAGGGCGGGGAGGAGCGGATGGTCTTGGGATTCCAGTACTCCAGTTATTGTCTACACGGACAACATGAGAGCGTGATCCTGCCCTGTTCTCTCAGCCCCACATCTGACAGCCCCTGCTGACAAAGCAGGCATGGGTGGGAGCAGTAAGTGGGATCTCTACTTGTTGTCCCTTTGTGCCAGGTTTCAGTCCAAGCAGGAACAGAAAGAAAGCAAAAAAGGGGTGCAGGGGAAACCAAGGTTTTAAAAATCCAGAAGAGGTAGCAGTTATGACAGAATCAATGTAAGTAAAAAAGAAGAAATAGGTCTCAGTGCTGAAGAAGCACAATAGCTCATCAGCTAAGTGTAATATATCCCCACCATTCCTTACAGTGTTGGCTTTGTTTGTAGGTTCAGGTATTATGCTTTATGCTAAAAGAAAAAACAGCAAGCTTAGAGGCATTTAAATACCCTCCCCATTACTGAAGAGCCTGCATTCCCCTCTTTACCAGCCCCTTCCTGCTCCAGCTATTAAAACAGCATCCCAGCCTTGCTTACAATGAATTTGTTCATGCAATGGCAGGTTGATCAATCTGTGAATAGGAAGCTCCCACCCCTCCCTCTCCCCTCCTCCTGCATGGCGGCGGCATTGATCGGCAATAATGGAATCTGCTTCTGGCTGCCAACAGCAGCATCAGAGAGGGGGGAACTGCTCTTCTTCCTCAGCGCAGAGCAGCGCTCGCAGCCCCGCTGGGCTTCAGCCCCCGCTGCAACAGGGCACAGGAGAAAGAGGTAAGGAGAGAGCAGCGTTCTTGGGGGTTCAAACAAGTCAAATGCTGATGGTCGGTTATTATTTAAAAAATAAAGAAGATAAATGGGAAATAATTCTGCTCTGTCTAGACAGCGAGCTTGCTCTGCACAGCTTTGCAATGAAGACTTGTCATTGTGACTTTACGAAGGGTCACATTTAATTGTACGGGATTTATAGCATATGATTTATTCTACACAAAAGAGCATTTTACAGGTTTACACATGCATGAGCAGAGACGGATCCCGGTAAGTGAGGGACTCCTGGGCCCCACAAATCAAAATTGCCTTTGTCCTCAGGGGATGGAGCTGATGCTCCGATCAAACTGCACTCTTTAAAGAGACAGCCGCCTTTTGTTCACCATTTTCTGAACCTGTCCTTATTTTAAATAATTTATACAGTTGCCAATCCCTATTACAAGCTAGGACACTTGCTGACCACTGAATAAAACCCAAGCCAAAACAGCAACAACAAAAAGCCATTAGATCAGCAAAGCGAAGAATTAGATACCGACCAACAAACTAAGAAAAAAAGCTATCAAGTCCCAGCAGGGAAGAAAATTCCAATTACTAAGACAAACTGTAGCAAGTACTGTTTGTGCAGGACAGATATTTTCATAAAACACCTGCCAAGCAGGGCAGATGCTATATAAAATTCACAATTAATGAGGGAAGCCGGGACAGGAGTGAGATACCACAGCAACAGGGAAGACTTAGCCAAGCAACCCTCCTGTTCACACTGAAAAAGTTCATGCCTTCACCCCCAATATGAAGAGAGGGATAAAAAGACCCCAGAAACATTTCCTACATAACATAAAATCCAACAATACAAAGGCATCAGATGCATTTCCCATCTATGCTGATTTTTTTTTTTGACAAAACGAGCTTCTCCAACAAATTTTACGGTGTGTGTGGGAGGGATCACATTTTGTCCAACTTCTACAAGTAGAATCTCCTCTGCGTTAAGACTGTGCAAACTGGTGACGTAAATCTCCTTGCACTAAGAATGGAATTAAAAGAAATGTTAGAGAAAGGATTATGTAGCTATTCTCTTCTATCTGCTTAGACAATATGAAACAAAAATGTCATCTCTAGCCTTTTACTTTTCTATGCAATAAATATGGTGCCCCAAACCACCTGTCCTTCCATTAAAACCTGGTTTAATTTGCAATATTAACTATCACCTCCATAAATAATAGGTTCTAGAGAAAACAAAGTTAAGAGTATCGATTTCCCATGAATGCTTACCAATTTTGCATCCTTTCAAGGAGTACAGATCGTGTATAGATCCTGTTTTCCTCCCTAGCTGCCTCATCTTCTATCCTAATTTAGCTTTATTCATCCCTTTCAATGCATTATAATGTTCATGAAAACAGAGGAAGTATATTAAATACCAAATAAGAAAGTGGCTTATTGGCGTATTTTAAAAATATGGGAACATTAAAAACTTTGTAAAAAAATGGAGGCAAAGACTTCAGTCAGGGAGATGTAACTAGGCGCTGAAATGGCCTTAGAGTTTTTCATATGCAGATCTCTCCTGTGCATTAACATTCCTGGGGCAACATACAGAGGGAGGGAAAAAACCTGTATAAATACTTCCCTACTATTTATCACCTTTTTGTGTGGTTTAGCAGGCCACAATATCATGTGGGAAGCTTGTCTGCAATGGACTGTCAGAAGGTGGAGATAGGCATGAGAACAAAAGCACGAATTGAAAAGCCCTTGTAAGTCAGTCAGTCACAAACACATGCCTATTAGAAATCCAGGAAATTTAAAGCAATAGATAGATGCAGAAGAACCACTGACATTTAGAAACACCAAATCCATCAAATTTAAAAGTAGAAATAATGATTACCATCATCTAACCTGACTTGAAACACCTTTAGAACATCACCCAGTGACTCTCATCCATTCACTGCATTATTTCCAGTTGAACAAAGACCCGTCTTCCAGAAAAAAAAGAGTATCCGATTGTAAACAGAGACTGCAAAGACTTAAAGAACCGGTCTGTTCCCCTGGTAAGCTGTTCCAATGGTTAACTCCACTCGTGCTTAGCAATTTGCTCCTTAGTTTCAAGAATGAATTTATCCAGCCTCATCTCCCAGACACTGGGCATTTGTTGACATTTGTATGCTTTGATACTCCCCATTATCAAACCCTGGTCTCAGAAATGTCCTGCCTGTTTACATCCTTTGAAAACCTAGTTTCAAACAATCACTTCAAAAATATCTCGACACTCCTCTGGAGCATTGATTTTAATTTTTAAACCTTTTGCTGTGCAAGAACACGAAAGAATAAAGTTGCTGCAGAACTGTAGGAGGGATATAGAGCTGGTCTCCTACTAAAGCTTGCCATGGGGAGAAGAAACACTGTGAATAGCTCCTTAAATTTGTCTTTCTCCATCTTAAAGCAGGTCTTGTGCTCTAGAGCTTCCCAAAACCTTTCAAAAAGTCTTGTCCAAATTTTCTAGGACAGCCATTTTTTGACATAAGCTTCAAATAAGCATGACAGGAATATTCAAAACATGACTAACTCATTTTCATGCTGTGAGACCTACCTACACTGGAAAAAAGTTTGTTGAACCAATGCAAATACAGATACAAATTGCTCTATCGACCACAGTGGAAGTATGCAAAATGTGAAAATAAAGCAAGGTGGGAGAGATCAGCAAAGCAGGAATAAAAAACCCTCCAAAACCAGGAGAAGCAGCTAATCTCTGCCTTGAGAGACTGCTGTATTCCAAAATTAGCACCAGTAGCCGTACAGAACAGCAGGTGAAAACACGAGAAAACTCCTTCAAAGAGTTTGGGTTCACATCCCTAACCCCTCAGTTCCAAAAGCAGAGGAGTCCACAAGGCTGATAATTAAACCTTATGTTTTGGAACCTCTGATATAAAACTTATATAGATCCCCAACTGGTAATTCTTTGTATTACCAACAGCAAACGGGCTTCTGATCCATTCTGCGCTTGTCAGAAATGTCACCCTCCTACAGTTATGATTTTGAAACCTATGAAGCTAAGCAGCTTTGCCATCCCGTGGATTTAAAAATTAGCATTCTTGATAAGGGAAACTACACAGAAGCACAAGTGCTCAGATTTTTCTACAGGAATTTTAGTAAATGGTAATTCATAATATATGCAAATAATAGAGCACCGATGCCTTCTGATGCAGGTGCTTTGTAAGCACAAAGTTATGGGAGTATTATAAATCATAACACATTAATGTTGTCTACACGAGGCACTTACAAGAAGAGGAAAAATGGATCTTACTTGCACTAGGGACAGACTGACGGACTGATGGATGGATATTGCTATAGTCAGTAGATAATGTCTTCACAGCAATATACGTTAGACGTTGTACACCCAAGTCATTCTTATTAAAATGTTTTACAGTTCATTTAGGAGTGAATAAAGACAGGATATTTGCGCACTTGAAAAATGAAATGCTCCCTTCAGGACAGGGGCGCAGTGGGTAGAGAAAGGGCAAATTTTTTCACAAAAAGCAGGCAGGCAGAGACATATAAAACAGCTTGATGAGGTTGCAGCACTAGTTAATCCACAAGAAACTAAAACATCCACTTCTCTAACTCCTGGATCAATGTCATATGTACCAGACAAAACTACCCACCTCTATACCTGTCCATCAGGAAATATGAAATGTTGTCCAAGTCATTTTGCCCCAGAAAAACGCAAAGCAGTAATAACTTTCCAATCCTACTCAATGCCACAGCAGAGAACAAGCAAGCTAGCTTGAAAACAAGTTTCCCAGACATGTAAAAATGTCAATTCTATATGCAAAAGGCTCCATTTCCTGCATTAAATAATTTTAAAAGCCTATCCGTAATGAAAGTCATTTTGCTTTGAGAAGTGGTATTAGAATATAACAGCCTTCTGAGCACACTGTAATCTAGTTCGAGAGCATCCAGATGGAAAAGGCCGAGTAACTTGTCGTGTATTACGGAATCATGGTGGAAGGATTCACAATTATTTTGTGACATGGCTAACTTTTGGGCTTAGGCTACATAAGCAAAACCAGCGTGTAATACCATGACACAATCCTAGGAACAAGCTATGAGCAGCAGAACGGAATCATGCTGTTGCAATGTAAATCAACAGCAGATTTACCTCAGATAGGAGAAAACGTGGGCAGCCCTGTGGGAGCATGGCAAAGTACACAGAAAGCCCTTTTTATCAGACAAAAANNAAGTCTTAAAAAAAAAAAAAAAAAAAAGATGGACACTCATCTCTCTCTTTAAGCCAGTCCATTCCATTGTGGAAAGTGAAACCAGGCTGATGAAGTACCAGCTCACACATACACATTATCGTCTAGTATTTTATCCTTTCAGATTGCTTAATGAAGTGATTTTAGCACAGTCAGTGATCTTTAGCACTCACTCTCAACAACTCTTATCCAGCTGAAGATGACAACCTCTACATGCCACAGCACTGATGCAATATTATCTTTTTCCAGAGTAATAGTTCCCCTTACTTTCCAGGGTGAACACCGCTAGCCTCCCAAACCCAGCTGAAATCAGAGATATTAACCTAGTGGTTACTCAGGAGGGAAGCAGAGCAAAGAATTTCCTAAATAACAATTGCTGGAGCAGTGAGGAATCCAGGGGTAGTGGAAAGCTGTACCTGCTGACAGCCTGGAAAGGTAGATAGGGATAGAAAGTCTCAAAATAAAGGTGAGAAAAACAACAAACACTGAAGTTCTGCAGTATATAATAATACAGGCAAGAGCTCCCTTGTACAAGTGACATTTTAAATAATGTCAGGAAGGTATTTCCACTCTGAGTTTCGACAGGGCATTGGAGACTAACAGAGCAGCAACTGAAATGAAAATTTTAACTAAAGCCGAAGGAGCTAGCCTTTATAAAGCTCTTCCATGCCCACTGAGCCTCCCTAGCAAAAACCATTTGGCCTCTTGGCTGGATATTCATACTTCACCTTGACGGAAACTAAGTCTAGTCACAGGCCTCAGACAAAACTCAGTTTTCTTGGACACAAAATATGGCACTTACCAGCACAAAAGTTGGCTTGTACTTCCCTTGCAATATAAAGATACATCTAATTGCCTATATGAATCTAATCAATGCTTCAAAATCTCTTCCATAATAGCAAGCTATGTCTTAAAAGACCTCCCATTACATCCATTACATTGTGTTCCTTGCTGCATATGATCTATATATAATAACATAGGATTACAGACATGCTTTTTAGGTTAAAGAAAAAAAGCTGTCAGAAGCCTATGACGCTACTCGCCAAGGAGCTGAATTTTAAATGGCTTTTAAAACACACCTTCAATTTTTCCCTATTTTCCTCCTGAACATTCTAACATGCCATAAACAAGGTGGCTTTTTTCAGAAGGATGTCTGCCCCAGTTCCCTCTCTAGATCCTTTTATTATGTTTTCCTGGAAAAATGATGCAAAACAGTAATGCTTTAGGGGCTGGAGATGAATCCTTCATGCTGCTGACTGTACCTGCCCACAAAATTAAATTTTGCTGAGTCTAAGACTATACACCCCTATACTTTTTTCCTCCAGGATTTATTAATAAAGAGATGCTTGAGGAGAGCAAGAAGACTGGGAGTCAAACCATCAGTTGAAGATCAACAGAGGGAGAGAGACACGTACCTGCACCCACACCACAGAGAACCTCCAGCATTGTATAAGGAAAGAAAATTGACTCTATCTAGAGGCCGAGGAGGTAAGCCCAGAAGGAACTATCATGCTGCTCATACACAGAAAGAAAGATGACATCTCAAATGATCTTTAAAAAAAAGAGTAAAATTCAAGAATATGCAAATTACTGTGACTTTTTGTTCTCGGACATGTTAACCCTAAGTAAACCAGCTCCAAAAATCAGAAGAACTAGCAATAGGAAAGTGTTACTGCTATAGGTCCCATGGAAAAACAGTCAACATTACAAAGCAGTAACCCAACCAGAAGCACAAAGAGCTCTGACACAAGTATTTCTGCTGGGGAGAACTACTGGACTTTCAGAACTTCACTGATGAAGCAACCACGGTGTTTTTTCCTCACTTCCATGTCAACTTAATTACGTTTTTGTAGTCAATCCAACTTCAGGTATCCTCAGCATAGCCAAGGGATTCAGCTAAGTTATGCTGCTAGCAGTGTGGTAGTTTGCAAGTATCTATTAAAGACTACTCTAAAAAAATTAAGCTAATTTAATTCCAAATTAGGGCCAAGACATTATTTACAGAGTCATCCACTCTGGATTGCCTTTCCAAACTGTGAGCCATATGCCTCATGTAAACAGACATCTTGTAGTAAAGTATGAATACATTCAGCTATATATTTAACAAGCAGTATGTAAAGACTACTTAATTTCTGATGCTGGTATTCACACGATGACTTTTTTCCCAAGAATGAAGAATACCACCTATATTCTTTCCCTCCAACCAAAACCACTGGGTGTTCCGCAGACGGAACATGTCCTGAAAACATGGAGCTGTAAAAACAAAACAAACCCCACACTTTCCCAGATTTACCAAGCACAAAGATTGATATGGAAGCCCTTGCACAGTAACACTGCGAAAGCGACAGCTTGAAATGAATTGAGTCTCAAGCATTTAAATTTAAAAAAGGATTCTTGGTGGATAAGGAACTGGCTGCACTCAAAGGTGTGCCGTCAATGGCTCAATGTCCACATGGAAACCAGTGACGAGTGGCGTTCCTTGGGGGTCAGTACTGGGACCGGTGCTGTTTAACATCTTTGTCGGTGACGTGGACAGTGGGATTGAGTGCATCCTCGGCAAGTTCACTGACAACACCAAGCTGTGTGGGGCGGTCGACATGCTGGAGGGAAGGGAAGCCATCCAGAGGGACCTAGACAGGCTGGAGAGGTGGGTGCCTGTGAACCTCATGAGGTTCAACCAGGCCAAGTGCAAGGTCCTGCACCTGGGTCATGGCAATCCCAAGCACAAATACAGGTTGGGTGGAGAATGGCTTGAGAGCAGCCCTGAGGAGAAGGACTTGGGGGAGCTGGTGGATGAGAAGCTCAACATGAGCTGGCAATGTGCGCTTACAGCCCAGAAAGCCAACCGCATCCTGGGCTGCATCAAAAGAACAGACATTAAAAAACCCAAATCAAACAAAAAGGAGCACAGCTTCGTTCCTTCTGTCCCCCTACTCCCCGGCCCCGACTTGCATCGCTCAGTTAGTCCAAGAAAAATCAACCTTTCCAAGCAAGAAAGACCCAGCCACAGCTCTGCTGGCTGTATTCCCAAGTCTCTCAGGTATTAAGAAAAAGGAAAAAAAAGTAATTAACCAGAAACCACACTGCAGGCAGGCAGTAAGCTGAAGTACCTGCTCCTCTCTGCCCTGTCTCTAAAGGCATCGAAAGTCTTGCTTAAGCACTTCAGGTAACGCACCACTGCTATTTTACAGACAACCTTACAGGCCCTTCAGATTTTATCTGTTCTAAATCACTATGAAGGAGCTTTATTAGAAAGACAGACAAGGAGAAGCTCTTAACATACGACAGATTTATCAGGAATTATATTGGAACACCATGGAAAAAATATCTTTTAAATAATTCTTCCCACTGCTTGCAATGTAACCAATAGGGACAATCTGACAGGTCAGTAATATCCTTGAGGACTCAGATGCTCAATCCTTTGCACTTCAAGATGCTGACGTGCTAGGAATTGTCAGAAAGAAATCAAGCGGGCAGGTTTATGGGGAAAGGGGACACCTTGCAGTAAGCTGTCCTCCAAGTCACCACTGGGATAGCCAAGCGCTTCCCCATGAATGCTGCGCTCCGGCTTAGAATAGGAAAAAAAAAAAATTCTTGCTTGCCCTGCAGGCCACATAGTTTGTACAACTCATGTCTTCACAAATTTGCTCAAATTAAAAGAAAAAATACAAGTGAAAATAATTGATTAAGGCAGTTTTGTTGGAATACTCCCATCATGCATGTTGGCCTCTACTAATACTTTCTGACGCATTGTTTTCCCTTCGGCATGCACTCTCAACTAGAGCAGCGAAACAGCCAGGAATTTTCTTATTAAGTTATTTGATGACATCTCCAACAAGCAAACAAAAGAAAGGACAACTTACTGAGGGTTGGGGTGGCGGCTGGCTTGGGGTTTTTTTTTTGGCCTTCTATGACTAGACATGATCACATAGATAACAGAGAACTACAGTTTTGAGAAAAACAGTTTCAGACGAGAGAGAACGAAACGTCTTATCATTCAGTCTGCAACGTTCTGGTGCCATCAGAATTCAAAAGGCCCACACAGATGGTTTCAAAGTATTTTGGGAAGTGATTCAATGTGATCAATATATGATATTCTACTGACTATACGGCTTCTTAAGCTTCTGGTCACATTATATAGGAACTGCAACACCATCCCTTCAACTTCTTTTCCCTTTTTATACAAGGCTTAGTACAAGGTAATAACTTTACGTAGCACTCCCACAACAAGTTCAGCTTGCTCGTTTTCAGCACAAACTAAATACCAGCGATTCTTGCAGAGCAGGGTTGAGGGTGCTGTGCCACCAGGGAGCTTTACTCCACCCTGAGGTCACTACTTGCTCCCTTTATATGTCAAGAAACCGCAGCTTTGCTGACATCACCAGGCGGGAGTTGAACTCTCCTTGAGAGAAAAAGACTAATTCCCAATAACCTGCACCTCTCACACCAGATTGTAAGACAGAAAACCACCAACAAAAAAAACCCGTTAAGTGTCTAGTAGCCCGAAAGGACGCAGCTTGCACTTACCAGGCGTGCAGCAGAAAAGCAGGAGCATTGTGCAGAACGAGTGGTTATGACCAGCAACATGATTTCCTACCCCTGCCTATGAATCATGTGGTCTCCCTGCCTCTTACTGCTCAGTTCCACCTGTGTTTATAGGAATACTGTGTTAATCTCTATGTAAGCATCAAAATAAGGCAACTGCCAAAGCCCAAGGCCTTTCCAAACACTAAGAGATCAGTACACGGAGGGGTTTTTTAATCTGTTTCCAAATTAGGGACCAAATTTAGCGGTGAAGCAAAGAAACAGAGCAAGGTAACAGACTGTATTGTTTAGGGAATTTTTAGAAGGACACACCAAGTCCTCCATCTTGTGTACACGGACTTAATTTCTGACTGATGCAATACCTTAAAGATTTTTCTTGGACACTCTGGCTTGTCTCCCCCTGGAGAAGGCAGCTGACATTTTGGAGTGACCTTAGGACATAGCAGGACAGGACTTTTAAAAGCACGAATGCTGTGAAAGATGGCATTAGAATTACACTGTATTTCGCACATCTGGCATTTCCCATGTGTACATTACCCATTTGTACACTACAAATGCAGAGGCAATTAAGCCTCTATTCTAGAAAAAGGACCTGGCCCTCACAGTTTGAGCACAGCTGAGCTTGAAAATCTGATTGAAGCCTACTCCAAAAAGGATCAAAACAAGCAGGAAAATTAATATTATAAAAAAACCCCAAACCCAAAGCAAACAAAACAAACCCCCAAACTTTTCCACCCTCTCTTTTCTAAGGCAGAGTTGCATTTTTGAATGCCTGTGGTTGGCGCCACTTTTGAAGGTTGCCCGAAGGCCTGCTCTAAGCAAATAGGTCAGTGGAGCTGTTTCATGCCTCTGGCAAGCGTCCACCTCACAACATCGCCCTCCTGAAGTCCCTGCCGAGCATGCTGCAGGTGCAAGAGAAGGAAAATGCAATGTTTTGTGTCCTAACAGCAGGTCCGCTGCCTGGCCAAGGAGCAGCACTGTTCACCTATGGAGGAAAACTCCGTAGAGACTCACCATAGCTGTTTGTACCTGCCATCATATCTGCTCTGACAGCCAGCTATTACACAACTCCCCAACCCAATTTCTGCGGTTATGTTTACCGTGACGATTTCGGCACCATTTCCCATTAAATCCATAACATATATAGTCAAAGTCTGTTGGCTATTTAACATATGGAAATGATACCGCTGAAACTGTAAGCACTGCCTGTAGTTGCATCATTTGCCTGCTGACTTCTTGTGCAGATTTCCCTCTCCCTTACTAGAAGCAATCACCCATATATGCAGGAAATTAAATGGAAGGGGATCATTAGGTCTCCCTTCTGCCATTGGCCCAGTTTCAAATCCCACCATTATTAGCTCTCCTAAAAAACATTTGTGCTGTCTGATGCCAATTAGCCAAGAAATCTAGATAAAAGGAAGTATTCCCTTTGTGGAGAATTAAAGCTTTGAAAAAGGTATGTACCCCTACAGGCTGGAAAATGAATCTGTCTCTGGATGCCAACGAGCCATTTACAAACGCCTTCCCATACCCTGTATATTTTGCTACATCACAGAATTCTCTGACTTCCAGTATTACATAGCTGGTGCAATACTTACTCCCAGATACCAGAAAACAGCAAGGAGTCAAGCCCCAGTATATCAGAGTGCCCCTTCCTCCTGCTTACATATAAATGAAGCCAATTTGTTCCCATGAGCTTTAAAGAGCCATGACAGATTTTTCGGACAGAAGTCACCCCAAGCATTTGTTACAATTACACTGTTTTCCCCTCCCCACAGATTTTTTTAGAGAGAAAAAGAGCGAGAGCACCCAGAGAATATCAAAAAAAGCGAGGCACAACATGAAGAATCTGCAGGAATGTGAGTTGCCACTCACGTCTGCCTTCCCCAACTCCCCAGTATTGTACTTTTAATTCACTACCCTATTAACATGTTAATCATATGAAAGAGTCCCCCAGAGAAACAGGAAATTCTAAACAGTACCTCCTGGTAACCACCCCAAAAATCACCTAAATGAAACTTGGAAGGGACAGAATTGTGTTGCCTTCAGCTTTTCTGATTAGTTTGGCAAAAGTTTGCTTGTTTTTGAAAGAAAGACATGTCTGTCCAAAAAAATGCTAAAGCAGAAGGTTTTCATTTTCTGATCATGTAATTCAAAACCAGCTGCAGAGCAACCTCATTGGTTCAGGCTAACAAAAACAGCCTCTCCAAGTTAGCAAATTAGTATTCTCCCTGGTCTACAGATGAGGAGGAAAATGACTAAGTAGGACTTTGTAATCAGTACCTATTAAAGGCTGTTTCCAAGGTAGAAAAAGCTTAACTCGGGAGATTCCATTCCTGGTTTCCTTGGACAACATTTACGGCTCTTATAGCTACTGAAAAATGTCTAACTATATCAAAAGGCATGAAATTTAAATGCTTTCCAGCTTGCTATCACTTAACAATACATTTTAAGACAAAAGCAGTGGAAAAGCAAGCAGCATTACTAAGGCAATGCCCTTTCTATTGAAAAGAGAACAAATTCTCTTGTTTTTATGAGCAACCTGTAGGATTCCCTGAACTGCTTTGATTTACCATTGCTTGCTGGAGGACAGGAAGCAAGGCTGGCAATATTATATACTGAAAACATCACGCAATGCCAGGCACAAGTAAATGCTGAATAATAGTCGCACAGTGTGCCCTTGAAGAATGATGTCTGGCCTTATCCAGAAATCCAGTGTCATATAAAAATGTACCGACTTACATTAGGTAAGTAAAGGCTTTCAGGGAGAGGGAGAAAAACAAACCTAATGATTTAAGTAGCAATAAATGAGATTTTTAACTTTGAAAGCTGTTACAAAAACTTGTTTCTCATCTTCGCATCTACATGATGTTTGAATACTAACATAATTTCTGTACTAGTGAGCAGAAAAGCACCAATAATTCACTTTTCTATTCATCACATTAAATCTGTGAAAATCTCTCCTTAAAAACCTGTGCATCAAACTGAAATAACAAAGAGAAGAGTTGATATATACATGCATCATGGGGAAAAAAAAAACACCCTTAAAGTTTCTAGTTCCTTTAAGTCTAGTCACTTTAAATTTCCAGAAAAATACCTGTGTCCCTCCTACCCCAGTCCCGCCACACTGGAAATATTGCAGCAATAGAGTCCCCTGTTTGCATGGACTGTGTCAGGAGGGATCTCACCTGTGAACTGCATCCTGCGGTAATCCTAATACCTCTACCATGGTCCTGCCACCATGCCAACCAGAGAGTCAGTGTAGCCTCCACACTCTTCCCTCCTGCGCTGTTTTCTCTGTCTCAGACGGTTTGGAATGCAGAAAAGCCAGAGCCGAAGCCCGTCAAGCGCAATGCTCTCTATTCAGCTCCTTGGCTCAAGTTGAACAATAGCCGCCCTCCGGTCGCTCGCGTTCTCCTCTCAGCGTATGGGACGCACGCCGTCCTCCCTGCAAACAGCGACATAATCTACCCGGGATGGGTCGACACTTCATTTTTCCTGTCCCAAGGGAGGGTGGGGGAGCTGAGAGACGGCGCAAGCACTCGGGGTGGGGTGGAAGGGGGTGTGGGCAGGAGGAGACTTCTGTTCAGCAAAAACACGTCCGACGCTGAGAAAATTCTGGGATTTCAAGCAGCTGACTCCAAGTCTAAAATCAGCTACAGGGAAACTTAAGAAGCTGGTACCAGTGTTTGCACTGTCCTGACGACAAGAAGCCAGTCAAGATGAACCCCCCCCCTCCTTAAATTCAATCTAAGATCTATAGCCTTGAAAGGGAAATGATGCAGTCTGATACCAAACGCCTTTTCTTGAGCTCTGTTCTTTTTTATTTCAGTCGTGCTGACAGCTGAACTTCCAGGTATAGCAATCCTCTAAAATAAGACAAAAGCAAATCTTTAAGACACAGAAGCAAAAACCTACGGACTTTGTCTGCTGCTGCCATCATAATGTCCCTTATACATTATAATGCCCCGCTGTCAAGTTGGATCAGTTTAAAAGTCCACGGTTTGATTCCCAGCAGATCCCACCTGCCAGCCGGGGACCAGAGCAGACAAGCACACACGCAAGAGGAATGCAAAGTTGTTCAGCCTGTTGCTAAACAGGCTAAAATTGCTCACGAAGAGCCAAGAGGCTGCATGCTCTCTACTACCTTCTGCATTTCTTGAGAGAGAGAGACTGTGTGTGGGGAGGGATTGAACATACCTATTTTACTCTGATTTTGCCACTTGTTTGCATCACAATATTCTCCTCTGATTCTGTTCTTATTTCCTCTCCATCCTACCCATCTCCTTTTTTCTTGCTGCATTACTCAAAATGGATTTCCGTAGGTTCTCTTAAGCAACAACCTCTCCCCACCCTCACGGTGTTTCTCCTGGAAGAAACAGTCACTTCGGTCACCCTACCCCCTGCCGAGGCTCACGTGAGAAATCCGCGTGAAAAGCACAGCGCAGCCCTTGGGAAAGAAACTTGTTGAATGCCTGCTTAAACAATACTGACTACAGTATAAATAATACAAAATTATAATTGCTCCCCCTCCCTCTAAAACCAATCACTAAACTACACCCAGGGATCTCGCACCGAGATTAGCACAGGAACAGAAGAGCAGCTCAAAAAACAGACCGAACCCCCCCCCAAAAAAAAAACCCCTGTCACTAACATCAGTGCAAAAAATAAACAGTCCCTCTAAAAGACAAATTGGTTTGACCTGCTGCTTAGAAATGCCTAATTACCGGAAACGGTAGGGCAAAACAATCTCATGATCTCAGTTGAGCCAGATTCTGCGAAAAAGCAGTAACAGTGCCTGCAATCTCCTCTCCCTCACCATCCTTGCTCCACAAATAACCAAATACTATGGTAATTATATAGAACACTTCATTCCAGAGCACTGTACCAACTACATTTACAGCACCACAGAAAAGCCTCTCTCTGGAGGGTGGAGCAACATCAGACAATTCACATATACCACAGGGTGTGATAGAAAAGATGGAAAAATTAAGGACTGGTACATTAAAGTTAGCCTGTATGTTTCTTCAAAGGGTTCTAATGCTTTTATGGCCAAATCCTGGCTTTTTCTTCTTGCTTGCTTTTTTTCTTTCGCTTTTTTTTAATTAAAGTTTGTCTGATTACATTTCTGGTTTTTGTTTCGATGTTTTGCTTTTTCATTTCACATCATTTCACAGCCTCTGTTTTTAAATCAGGTTCAAACAGAAGGGTTAAACTTTGGATCCAGCTCTGAAATAAGGCCATAATCTGCCTGTTTCTTTCAAAGAAGACATTTTTAGTGACTTGGGAAGGTTCAGTCCCGGTATCTATTTTTGTCAACCCTAAAACTTGCTGTACCGACCTCAAAATAAGATTTCTGAAATGCCGCAGGAGCTGTCAGACTCAAGCAAATACCCTGCTAAAGGCTTAGGAAGAGACAGTGAATTAGGAAGATATTTAAAAAAAAAAAAATCG
>VXBO01011180.1:402752-430140 GCA_013400135.1 Rhinoptilus africanus | reverse complement strand
AAGTACTTTGAAGTATTCTAGAAATCTACCCAGTTTCAGGAATTGGAAATGCAATTTGTAAAGTCTAGGAATAAAAGTTGTTTGCAAAAGACTGCGACACTGAATAAAGATTATCAAAAACCCCACTGATAACGTTACCTGTGCCTCACCACACGACTTCTGCTCAACAACCAATCTCTGACAAATGTAAGATGCTGCTTCTCATAAAAAAAGGCCTGTTCAACGGGAAGAATAGGAGGTTGTCTCCCAGTATCTCAAGAAAAATGTCAGTGCACTGAATTAACTAGTTCCTGACAGCTCTGCTGCCTCTGTTCAGACCTTTCTGGGAGGCAATGCGGATACCAGGCATGGTTACAGCTTCTGTCTCCGGAGACACCTATGAGCAGTGCAGAAGTACTAGAGTAGAGTAGATAAAAAGAAAATAACGGAGAGCCAGACCGCTTTTTTTAAAAAAAGAAATTCTAAATTTTAAATGTAAATCCATTTCTTTCAGTATAAATCATTTACAATTAAAGGCGAGATGTCAACTTCAGGCCTACCTTCCTGTGATCTATCTGAACTACTTAAAATTAGAAATACATATGGGAACACTCAGCTAGCAGATGATTTTTAAAATGCCAAATTACAAAGGCAGAGAAGCTACTAGAAAAGCGTTTTAGTAAACATTCTCTACATATATCCAGGATATTCCAAATTGATTTATTTAAAAACCCAGTTGCCTGTATTTAGCAAAGTTCCCATTACTTAGTCTTATACAAAGGCCTCATAAATTAATTTAAAAACTAAGGATCATCATTAGGTTTTCTAACATGTTAGAGCACTGATAGTCTGAATAAGTCTATATTATTGTAATATGTGCTAAGTATAACTTGTTTTTCAGGAAAAAGTACTGAATTCAGCTCCTACGCCTGTATTGATCACATTACCACCAAAAGCATGAGGGAGAAGCGAGATGACACCAAGACGGTATTTCAGTGAGGATCCACTATTTCCCCACAAATACCTGAACTGATGGCAGCTCAGAGGAAAGCAGTGCTTTCCCTATGTGCCCACCTAGGCAGAAACGCCGCACTCAGCCTCGGCTGCTCCGAGGTACCCGTGCGGGACGTGGTGGCAAGGCGCTGGCAGCAGCAGGCTCTCCGTGAGGAGGTGCCAACAGACGGCAGGGTGGTTGAGGGGTCAGCAATGAAGGCGTGAAGTTGGAAAAAGGGGTGGGGGAAGGCGGTCTTTTAAGTTTTCTCCTGCAAACTTATTTGAATTGGCAATAAATTAAATTAATTTTCCCCAAGTCAGGCCTGGTTTGCCCGTGACTGTTACTGGGGTTCCCTGTCNAAGTACTTTGAAGTATTCTAGAAATCTACCCAGTTTCAGGAATTGGAAATGCAATTTGTAAAGTCTAGGAATAAAAGTTGTTTGCAAAAGACTGCGACACTGAATAAAGATTATCAAAAAACCCCACTGATAANTATTGATCACATTACCACCAAAAGCATGAGGGAGAAGCGAGACGACACCAAGACGGTATTTCAGTGAGGAACCACTATTTCCCCACAAACACCTGGACTGATGGCAGCTCAGAGGAAAGCAGTGCTTTCCCTATGTGCCCACCTAGGCAGAAACGCCGCACTCAGCCTCGGCTGCTCCAAGGTACCCGTGCGGGACGTGGTGGCAAGGCGCTGGCAGCAGCAGGCTCTCCGTGAGGAGGTGCCAACAGACGGCAGGGTGGTTGAGGGGTCAGCAATGAAGGCGTGAAGTTGGAAAAAGGGGTGGGGGAAGGCGGTCTTTTAAGTTTTCTCCTGCAAACTTATTTGAATTGGCAATAAATTAAATTAATTTTCCCCAAGTCAGGCCTGGTTTGCCCGTGACTGTTACTGGGGTTCCCTGTCATTCTCTCGAGCCATGAACTTATTCATCTTATTTTTGTCCCCCTGTTACGTTGAGGAGGAGGGTGAGAGTGGCTGGGTGGGCAGCCAGCAGCTGGCCAAGGTCAACCCATCGCCACATGCTTTACCAGGAGCAGGAATAAAACACCTCTTCCAAATTCTGAAATACAACAAAAACCATTCCTTAAAGCCTTCCTGCTTGCTCCTGGGTGGAAGGGTTAACACCTTACCCTCACTGTCAAAGCAAGACCAGAGCACTACTCCATACATGATGAAAAAGCGACCAGCCTCTGGAGGCTCCCTTAGGGTTTCCCAGCCTTTAGACCAGCAATCAATAAATTCACCTGCAGCCAAGGGGTTAATGAGGCTGACTGACGAAGCAAAGCACAACACTGGCATCTTTGGGTCAGCAATGTTGGTGACCACTGCTCTAGACCTTCTAGCCCATACATGCCACGTAACAGTGGGAAAAGACCATCGGTGAGGAACAAGTGGGATTACTGGACTTTTCAATGGTCGGATTCCCACCTAAACTACATCAAACTTGCTGAAAAAAAGGTTGCTAGTCAAGGAAATATTTGCAGTTCCATCTGAGATGAAAAAAGATGGTGGAAAAAAAAAAAAAGAAGCAGAAAACCCTTTCAGTTCTTCACTGAGGAACGCACAAGATAAAGCAGTCTCAACTATGCATCAAGAATTATTAGCTTGTAGCCAAAAGCACTTTACTGGACATCAAGTTGAATCTTAATGGACACTAATCACTGTTAGAATATATAGTACTTGCCATCTCCAAGGCTTCTTTTGGGAATCGGGGATTTGCTTGCGACACCGAGGTGCCTGTTAGAAGTTTCTGATGAACTCCAGCGGAGTTCAATAGCCCACTTTTCCTCTGTGGCTTTATTATTTTTCTTTTAAGTAAATTATCTCTTTGCTGTGCTGCCGAAACATTTTTGTCTGTTTTGCAGATAAAAACCACAGCTATAATTCTTTCCTCCCCTTGTGCTATGAAAGAGTGATCACTTACAGAAGGGGTAGCAGGTTAGCAAAACATCCAGTACATGCTTGAATAAGTCTAATTTAATACCTAAGCCACCTCATATATTATGAACCTTTTCATTTATGCATCGATAAAAAGTAGTTCGCCCACAGGAGGTGTGTCACTGCCCCAGTGAAGTGTAAATATCGCAAGATAGCACAGGAAATACCGAAAACTCCACTTATTTAATTTATTTTTTAAAAACTCTACTTGTCTACTTCCCAGAGGTATTGTGGGGAATAATTAGCTTATGTTCATAGACTATTTTGAAGATGTAAGAATATTACTGCCTGATGGAAAACAAATCTCCTGAGGTCTTGCATGGAAAAACCCAATATATAACTGACAATGGATTTCTTGCCCCATTATAGCTTTCTTAGCAAGTTCTGCCATCCTCAACCAGAACTAATTATAATGAAGAAAATCCCCCCCCAAGTTTGGATCCTAGGGTAGCAATGACAAAAAGTTGCTCGTCACTTTTTACGCAGGTGTACGAAAGCCTTTCACTGAATACCTTCGAGGCACTTCAGCATGGGCAGCTCAGATAGAAACCTGCCAAAGGCCACAACAACAATCTATAATGCCAAAATAAAAATCCAAGGATTCACAGGTTTTCAGCTCTCTAGGGATAATATACAGGGCAGCTCATAAATTATTATAGTACAATACCAGCCAATGCTCCTTGGCCATATTTGCTTGTTATGAGAACATCCAACAACATAAAGAAAATACACTGAGGAAAGGGGGAGGTATGAGAGAAGAAGAGACTGGTTCAAACCTCCTAGAAACAACACACGACCGAGGGAGGGGTGGGGGGGAACCAAAACAGAAGTGACAGTCCCAAACTTCACTAAAATAAAAGAATGTGATAGTTTACTACTCAGCATAGTAAAAACAAATCTATTTAAAGGTTGGACCACATGATCCTTGGGGGTCCCTTCCAACCTGGTATTCTATGATTTTGTTTCTTTAAAGTTCCTAGAAGCATGACTTGAATGGTCCTCCAAAATGGACTCCATGGTTTTCTCCCTGTTTGTACAAGCTTGTCCATCAAATACTGCATATGTCTCTTGTTTTGAAGTTTGGACTATAAAAAGATTAGAGATATGCATGAACACTAGAGAAGTGGATGAACTTGTAACACAATGTATGCCTAGCGAGCGTGAGATAAGGAACTTAAGGCTGTGCCTAAGACAGAAAAATGTGTAACCCTAATAAATAGTTTTCAAAAGCAAGGCACGACTATGCTGCAACTATGAGCCCTAACTGGAATGCACGAAGACATACCAGAAGTAGTTCGAGTAACAGTAGCTGTAAGAATACGAGACCACAGAGTTCATTCAGTGGGCGTAGAAATGGGTACTAACAGAAGCTCTTCTGAAAACCTTGCACAGCCCTTGTTCAAATCTCCGTTGTCTTGGCTCCGTTGTGGCTGGAAGTGCACTGGCCAGATCAAAGCTAGCACAGAGAGCAGCTTCATATTACACCCGGTCCACTGCAATCCGGGCTGCTACATGGCGTAAGTGCAGAAGTGGAAGCAATTTGGCTCTCTGACTGTCCTTAAGCAACACTCTCTCACCACCTCCTTTGTGCTGGAGCCACCACATGGCTGCAGGGTTATTCGTAGCATCTACCAGATCAGATTCAACGCTAACCCATCAACACAACATGTATGTGAAAGATGATTTTGCTGCATGAAGTGGAATTGATTGACCTGGCAAGGACGTGATAGAGCTGGCACCAAAGAGGGGGGTGAGGCAGGGAGACAAGTGTGTCCACACCCCTGCGTAGTGGAGAGAACTTTGTGTATTTAAATTTCATACAAACTTCAAACTAGATGCACTTAATCCAATTTCATAAGTATTTGAATTGTCAAGTATCAATTTATGCTAAAGCAACAAACCGATCAGCAATTAACTCCATAACCGATACCGAAGTCTGAACCACATTTAATTTCACCAATATTTTAAAATTTAGTTCAACAGTTCAAATTAACTCTAGACAAGACCTAAGATAAGGAAATTCAGGCTGTAGGAAGGAAGGTTAATTTTCCATTGAGTGTAAAGCTGGTTGTTACTGAAGGAAAAAAGGCAAGTATACATGGTTGGGTGAAATGTAATTACTTTTTGCCACAAGATCAAACAACCATAAAAGAGAACCTACAGAATTTAACAATCCACAGTGAGTTCATGCATGATTTAAGGTAGATTCCCCTAAGGAATTTAATAAGTAAGTTTTTGTTGTTGAGAAACTAAGGAAAATTCTAGCTTTCTTCATAAAAAACCTAAGGTTTGGTTAGAACATAGCAGACAAATCTGCCTCAGATGGCCCAAGAGCTACCAGTTCTTAGCAAATACTACATTGCACAACTTGCTCTATTATAAAGTGTTCTTTCTGCTCACATCACAGAATTTTAAAATCTCCAAAAGTGATTTTTTAGCGTGTGCTAGAAGTAGCAGGCAGGGATGTAATAATACATTTCCAAGAGGAAAAAAAAACCCCCACACCCTAACGGATTATGTGTCAATATCAGAAAGTTAAGATTATGTGCTCATACCCCTGTTAATCTCTGCTCTAAAAAGGTTTAAGATCTAAAAAGATAAAATTTGCTTCATGACGAAACTTGGCTTTCGGCACAGATGATCTGTGTCCAAGGGAATAAAGTTTCTGCAGCACTCAGAACAAAACAAAATCCTTTGGCTTCGCTTGCGTTATAGAAGAAGAAAAAGATAGCAGCTTGGCAATTTTCTGTATACGAACAACTCCAATTGCCCAGGGGGAATGTCACTGAGATACAGGCATCCTGTTTGTTACATCTAGCCTCCCTGGAGTCAGTTTTAATTTCAAGCAGAGTTGCCTAAATTCTTCATCCTTCCAAGGCAGGCAAATTGCACTGTACACTGTCCAAATTTCAGATCACTTCAGGGCTTTTCCCAAAGTTTCCTAATGTCTCTTGTGGATGCAGAAGACAGCAGGACACTTTTCACACAGTAGGTGTTTCCCTGTGTAGCCCGTTGGCTCTTTAACTATGCCCAAAAGCAGCTGTATTTCACAGGGGATTTTGTAAAAACGCAACTCACAGTTTTGCATATACTTGCATTTTTGGGATAGAACGTGATGGGTAAGCAATGTCATCTAAAGGCAGCTAAAGTTTTAGAATTTCAATTGATCTTGGCGTAGCTACAGTCCTTCCTAATCATACCCAACAGCCACAGCACTAGGAGATCTTAACCCAATACACCGCACAGTGAAGCGGGCAAAGGATAAAGTCTTTAGCAAACCCTCCTTTGTGCTGTAACGTGAGCCAAAGGCTTTGGATCTCGGATCACAAAAGGCTCTCCTGCGTGGGTTTTTGGCAGCGCTGCCAGCTGCGGGCTGAAGTGCAGTGAAGAACAGAGCTGTGCAGCTCAAGGTGCGGAGTGCCCACCTCCAGCGTATGGAAACGCAGCCGCTTCTTCAGCCGCCACCGCGCAGCGTCAAACCACACAAGTACAGGACGGTGCTTCCCGTACTCACCTCTTTAGGGCATCACCTTTCAGCTCCTGGGGACCTTTCAGTTTAGATTTTTGGTACAAAGCACTTACAGGTCAAGAAGGGAAAAAAAAAAAAAATTCCCGAGCCACTTACAGAGGGTTGCTAATTTAAACGAAAAAGGCAACGGACAGTAATGCATCTGGATCTTTTAGACTCCTGGGTCTGCATAAAGGAGGATATGAATTTCTCACATGTATATTTGTGCATGTATATACAAACACGCTCGTGCAAGCCCAAATCGGGCAAACCCACAGAGCTGCAAACAAGCCAAGTCAGCACATCTGAATCCATCTTCCTGCCAGAGATACTGCCATA
This sequence comes from Rhinoptilus africanus, assembly GCA_013400135.1. Classification (NCBI taxonomy): domain Eukaryota; kingdom Metazoa; phylum Chordata; class Aves; order Charadriiformes; family Glareolidae; genus Rhinoptilus; species Rhinoptilus africanus. Next base: position 423,372 of record VXBO01011180.1, on the reverse strand, counting down.
CAACACACCCCTCAATTTGAGGGCTAAACCCAAAGCCCTATTTTGCTTCCCTGCCATGCGTAATAGTTGACAGGAGATGGCTATTTTGCAGATAGCAACACGGTGAAAAAGCAGGCAGTGCTATTGGGAAAATTCTTTCCTCAAGACACATCATAAATCCCTGCAGCTGAGATACAGGGAGCTGGAAACTGCATTTTTTTCATCCTCAATTTTATTCTTTGTAGGCAAAGTTGAGTGGTGGAAGGTGAAGGGACAGCCCTCTTTTCAGCACACAGTGTTGTTAGAAGTTACAGGAACTCCACTACTTAAAATTCCTGCATCTTTCCTAAGTAAGTCTTTACTGAATATATAAAGATTGGTGCATTGCAGATTCTTTCATTGACTGGGTCACAATCTCTCTTCTTACAAAACAGATTGTCTCCCTCCTGCCTGTCGCCCAAGCAATAACCCTTTTCAGGTATTCATCTTAAACCTTACTGCACAAGGATCGTAATTATGTGGTGTGCACAAAGTAAATCTATTAATTCTTTCATCAAAAAGTACTAATGCCAACTGGAAGCAAGGCTCAGCTTTGACAGTTTTAGTTGCAAACAACCTTGGTCTTAGAAACAGCAGTTATTGAAAAAACCCTAGAAATCCTTTTAGCTAATGTCTGTTTTCTCCTGCCAAGTTTTTACCTGAAGGAAGAGCAGGGGCTGGAGGAATCATCCCTGTGTAGGAGGGTTTAGGAGCCGCTTGCAGGAGCACAGAGGTACATACCAGGCAGCAACGAAACCAGACGTCACTGAACTAATCTTCTGTTGCCCAGTCCATTTCTAAGCCTCTGGACATAACCTTTTAAAACAGTACGGAGGCAGGATTTCTGCACAGCTAACTGGTCACCTGATAGCAATGCAGTATGGATCTGGCTCCAAAACAGATTGGTGCTTTTTTATTGCTTCTTCCCTTGTTTACGTGATCAGAGAATCTTCTGAATTCAGTGGGATTTTTACTGAAAAAATTAGCTGGAGGGAATGCAAATGGGCTGATCACTAAGATGAAAATCTATCAACTGCAGAGGATCAGGAACTTGAAAGTAATGTTTGAAACTCAAAATTCCATCTACACCACATTTCAAAACTATACATGTAGCTCACCACAGTACAGAAGGTAGATTTTATTTATTAGCTCTAAAGTACACTCGTGAAGTTGTTTAGAGATCTAAAATGAATTTTAGCAGCCTCTGTCTTTCTGTAAAAAGCAGCAATAGCTGCAGTTGCTTTGAAACTCAGCCCCCTCACTTCACTTGAGGAGATTCAGGTTTGAAATAACGCAACTTGAGTGATCTACCACTGAGCTAGAATGCCAGTTTAGGCACCCACTATGTACCAGTTGTGTGATCAGGAAAGTAAGGGTGCCTAGTTTCCTCTGTATTTGCTTTTCAGTGCCTAACTCCTGACCGGAGCACACACTGCAATACCATCTTCATCAGAAGTTGTCCAGTCTCCTTCCTTCCCATATGATCACTAGGCCGCCTGTTTTTATGACAGTTGTAGGAACTTAGTACCTCTGTGACCATTATCTCTCTCAAATTCAGTGTTTGTTAGCTGGGAAGTACAAATTATTGCAGAAAGGGGGACACAAAGACACAGCATCAGTTTTACTTCATTCAAAAAACAGGCTGAAAACAACCAGAGAAGCCCCTGCGGGAGACAAGTTACAGTTCCTTTGTGACAACAGGCAGATACAGACTAGGAAGAGTAAGTCAAAAAGAGATAGAAAGTAAAATAGAGGAACAGTGAAACACTGGTTGTAAGGAACCCCTGGAGGTTACCTAGTCCCATTTTTCACCCAGAGCAGGGCCCTGCCAACACCCGATAAGATCAGCTGTGGCTTTGTCCAGCCAAGCCGTGAAAGCCTTGAAGGATGAAGCTTCTACAGCCTTGCTGGGCAACCTGTTTTAGTGCTGCACTACCCTCCTGGTGCGACATTTTATCTTAATCTCTCAATCTGAATCTCCCCAAGTGTAATTTATGGCCATTCCCCCTTTATTTTATCATCTACCACTATTGAGAAGGGTTTGGCTCCATTACGGCTAACTCTCTTTCAGGTAGCCACGGACTATCAGATCAACCCCTTAACCTCTTCTTTTGTTAGGCTAAACAAGCCCAGCTCTCTCAGCCTCTTTTCATGGGTCGCATACTCCTGAACAAAATGACCTTGGCAGATCTGTGCTGGATTGTCTCCAGATTCTTAACAACCTTTTCCAAGTAGTGGGCCCAACACTGGACCCAGTATTCCCAGTATGTCAGCAGTGCCGAGTACAGGGCGTCAGTATGACTGCTCTTCCATTGCCATGCTAGTGGTCACAAAGGCGACCTTTAGAGACACTCAGAGAATGGCAACTCATCAGAGCACAGGAGATTCCTCCCACAGAGGAAGAAATAAATGATAACAGTAGGTTGTGTAGATGCAACTGTACCAAAGGACGGGGAGAAAACCTGAAGAACCAAGATGGGAGTCACCAGCTGAATAACAGCTATTAATGCTCTACAGAGAGGACTAAGGCACTAAAAGCCAGCTGGTTCTCTGATGAAGATGACTCCAGCACAAGAGTTTGGAAGATAACCTAGAGAGCTACGCAAGGACGAAAAGACATTGAGATGCGGTGGATGCTGTATGTATCGAGCTGACTATATAAAAGCTCCTAAAAGGTGTAAGGCTTGCTTACCCACATTGTTCTCAATCTTGGTGGCTATTCCCTCTCCAGCCAAGAAACTGGAGTATATTTTCAGAAAGGGAGGAAAAAGGAAAAAGGTAATGACAATGCTAATGACTCAAGGTGAGGACAAAACAAAAATTCGCAAAGAGCATCTTCACCTCTGACCTGCTTTCAGCAAGCTTTTCTTAAGAGCCTTCACATTCAGCAGTCATAGATGTGACCAAGAAAAAACAGGGTTAACTTCTTTCAACAAGTGAAACAGTCTTCATTTTCTTCTCAGATGACTTCATCTCCAAACATAAAAAGAAAATCCATTTGCATCGACATGAGCCTTTCTAAGTATCAGAATCTCAAAAAACTCTCTCCCTGATGATGCTCTTTCCTAATAATTTTAAAATAAATTAGAAAAAAAACCCAACAACACAAAACCCCAAACCCAAATAATTTCCTCACTTTCAATCCCTCCTGAAATTTTTACATATGCAGGCAAAAAAATCTCTTATTAATGCCACAAAGATGTGCCCAGATGCCAGAATCAAAACTTTTGCTACGTATGCTCCTTAACAACTCTCATTTAGTATGAGCAGGTGGTGAGAAGGAAGCAGAGTAAGAGAGAAGAGGATTATTTTGGGAAAGGAAGCAATACTGTTACAAGTCTGTCAAACAGTATGAATGGTGGTAATCTGAATCATGCTTTTACTGTATGAATGGTTAATTCCAATATGCTATTATAAACAATGATCTTTTACAAGGGATGTAATCTTCCTAACAGGAAAAAATACACCTGTTAGATAAAGAGCAGGATCTGAAGCAGAAATGGAGGCAAGTATAAGAGATGGAACAGCTTGACTTTTCATCTTACCTCTCCCTATAACATTTAGGTGCCGATCTCCAGGGCCTATATCACATTTCAGAACAGAATTAGCCCATTGAAAGTAACGCTTGAAAGAAGGAGGAAAGAGGCTGTCAAGCCTCAAGTTCGGGAGAAATTACAGCTACGTTTTTAGCTTCCCTGAATGGAAGCACCTCTGAATACATGCTGCCAAGATGAAATCCTAGCAAGTAAATGACATATTAAGAGCGTGTCTATTCACTCACAGAGAGGCATTACTACAATGATACAGACTACGTAGCAAGGAAATTTCACGGCATATATTTAACGGCTGGCTTGCTGACACAGCTCTGTGTACAGTGTACCTTCCAGACAGGAATTAAGAATGTCAACATTAGGAACAACCTTTCCACGCTCTGGAAGCAGAGGGCAAGTTCCTAAGCTAGCAGTGGATGGTGAGCGTCCTCTGGAGCTACAGTTTTTAAATGATCTTATTAGTTTTCAGTGTTTAAACAAGGCACTTTGTATCTTTTGTTTCATCTTTGTGTCCGCCCCTCCGGCTCTCATTCAAGGGTGACCACAGCGGTTTCTGTCTGTACAGAAGAGATGGCTCAGCTGCTCCTCTAGCAGCTGCTGAGCCATCACAAATTACAGCTTACCGTACTGAAGTATGTGGAAATCGGTGTCTATCTTAGTACACAGGACTGCAAACCACAGTGGTTCAGCAGCTGCCTCACGAACAGCTGAGCCAACCCTGCAGCAAGGGTAAAAATGAAAGAGACAGCAAGAATGACTACAACAGCCTTTGGGTAAGGCACACTTGACTCAGTGTTGACCTTTGACGAGTTACACATCTCTTGCTTCAACTTCTCAGCTGTAACATGGGTAGTTTCTCTCCCACACACTTCCTAGGAATGGTGTGCACACATCCTTGTAGCAGTGCTGTAAAGAATGCCACAGAAATTTGCAGAATGGGTACTACTGCTGATTATGCACAGCCCCTGATGAACACGCACCGTTCCAGTTGCTCCATTAACAAAAAGACTGACCTCATATGATACTCCTTATGTTTCATACAAGGTGTAACTGTAGTGCTACAGATGAGAAAAGAGAGTTCCATCACTTGATTCCCCCCCTGTCCCTTTTTTTTTTTAAATCAATCAATCAATTAATCAATCACAAGGTATGGCAGGTATGGCAACCTTACTTAGGGGAAAAAAAGCAAATGCCATCGCTATGCCTTAACTTCTGCACTAAGAGTCAGCCCTAAGAAGCTCATCTGCAAGAAGTAATTTCAGATATCATCATAAGATGCGACGCCTGCCGTTGCAATGTTGTGCACATGATTGCCTAGGACAAGACAGATATTCTTATCAGCTCTGCATAGCAATTTCTCTACTAGATATTTTAGCTGCCTCTGCTGTGCCTTTCAGCTTTTGGTGTCCATTCCAAAGCTATTTTAGTCCAGTTGTTATCTGTACTGCTGGTGATACATTCTGGCTGCCACCATCTGTCTCCTTCTCTACACAAAGATGTTCAATGGATTCCTTCACTGGTTTGCCCTCTGTCTCAACATCTTGATGCAAAGATATTCCCGCTGCTGTCTATCAACCCACTTTTTTCTGTAATCGTGATAAGAGATGTTTTCACATCCCGCTTAGAAATAAGGGAACTACCTAGGGTGCTGCAATTAGAGATTATATAGAACCCTTCCCTCCCACTTACCCTTATCCTTCCTCACAGTATGGACATTGCTTAATTTTTCACCAGCTCATGCCTTTCTTCTTCCCCTCCCACTGCATGCCCACTTCCTTAAGCTACACACTTCGTGATGTTTATATTCACTACAGTTGCAGCTCTCATATGGAGACTATGTGGATATGACTTTCTTTTGTACTTTTAATATATTCTTGACAAGTATACATCAAGTAGCATGCTACAAGATGCCACATGCATCTAAAATTGTAGAAAAACACATAGTAAGACATATACCCAAATAGCAGAGTCATCCATTCTGTACGGCAGTTCAAGAAAAATGAAGAAGGTTATAAGGTTACATTTAAAAACATAACACTGGGATTTCCAGTTATTCAGATGCTCAGTGAAGTCTAGAAATTCTTCTATGCATTTTTTGCACATGGTACAGAAAGAGAAGGCATTTAAATCCTAGATTTTAAAGGTCTTTCTATCTTGCAAAGCTGCAAAGAATATTAATTGCCTAGTGCAGACTGGCTGCAAAAGGATTCTTCATTCATCTCACTAGCCACACACCTGAATTAAGTACTTTGCCTATAACACTGTGTAAATGCGTTTAACACTAGTTTTAGTCCCAAACAAGAATGAATATTTGTTCATATGTCAAAAGAAGATGATCATTTACAGCTGTTCTGTTTATGCCACTCTTCTCCACATATTTTGTGGTTTTCCCTCCTAAACCCCTGACCTGCCCTGTTTCTTTTCAGGTTTGCAATCAAGGAGTCAAACAAAATTTAAAAAAAGAACCTTATTTGCCTTCCTCAAATAAGGAAAAGAAGTGGTATTGGCATGTACAAATAAATTAGTACTCCAGTTGCAATGTGTTAATTAACTATCTAGAAGAGTAATTTTAATGACTTGTGTGCGATACACTCAGAGAATAAAATTCCTTGGCGTAGAAAACAGCTGAGCCTGTGAAATGAAAAATACCTTACCTGCTCTTCACTTTTGATAACAATGTTATCAAAGCTGCTTTCTGTTTAGAGATGCACGTTACTTTTTTCCTCATAGCTCACTCTCTCCCAGGATTGATATTTTTTACAGCTGAACTAAGGAAGAATTGCTCTTAGATCATATCAGCCTATGCCAAGGAAATTTTCTTGCACAGGTTGGAAATAGAAAGAAGAGTTCACTTGTGTGCGGTTGCCGCCACTCTTCCTTTCTTCTGGAAAGACTTGGAATGATGCTCTTTATGCAACTGCAGGTGGGGTGGAATAAAGAAGGGGAACTGGGCCAAATCTGGACTTGGGAAACTACCACAACAGAGCTTTTGTCTGTCATTTTTAATACCTACCCTTTCTTTTGCTCTCCCTAGATTGCAACATGTGTAATTATAGCCCAACAGCAGCAAGCGGTTGGTTGGGTCTTTTAGGAACTGCACCCTGAACAGGCATGAGGCAAGTTATAGAAAAACCTGTTATCCGGTACTTGTTAGGAAAATATGAAGCAAAGGAAATTCCAGAGAGACTCGAAGTGAGGTAAAACATAACCACCTAACAGTTCTAAAAACCAGTGTGAACCACTTACAACTACCTGCAAAAGCTGCATTCCTACTGACCTGCGTTCAGCGGGTCTCGGTTCCAAGTCCCAGGGCTGCCTATCAATCTTACAAACACAGCTACACATGTCCCGTGAGCAACAGCCCAGCTTCTCCGGCAGCTCACAATAACCTCACTGAGGTTTGGATAAATCCTGGTGTTCGAAAGTCATTTTGCTGAAGGTATTTACAAACAACGTCACGGTGGCAAGACCTCCACCCACCACCTCGCTGTGACGCTACCCACCTTTGCCGGCTCCTTCGCAAGGATGCTGCCTGGGAAGCAGTGCCCTCTGATACAGCTTGCAGCTATAAATTAAAATCAATTTGTTGCAGCCAAAGGTTTGGACTTACCTAGTTTGGCGGCCCCCTCTGGCGGGTACTCGGGGAATTGGCCCTCGGAGGGGACGCTCACTGTCCGCCGCAGGCAGCGCCCTTTGGTAGCATCCGCCTGTGGCTCTTGGACCCCATCGATGGGCACCTGCATAAAAAAGGATGCCAACAGCTGTTAATTTGCCACTGGACCACACTGTTAACGTGCCATCTTAAAAAGAACTTAATTTTCTGCTTATCTGGTAGTAACTTTCAGACGCAGTTAGGCATGCCCGGCCTGACCGCAGGATTCCTGAGGCTCACTGGGAAAGCACTGCAGCAGTAAGGAGTGCTGGTGCACACAGAGGGGAGTGCAGCCGGGAGAGGAACCTGCACTCCAGAGCTATCAAGTCACGATACAGATGACCCACCNGACACAGTATTCCAGTTGTGGCCTCCCCAGTGCAGAGCAGAGGGGGAGAATGACCTCCCTGGACCTGCTGGCCACACTCTTCCCTGTGCAGCCCAGAATTCCATTGGCCTTTTTGGCAACAAGGGCACATTGCTGGCTCATGGATAATTTACTGTCTACCGTGACCCCCAGATCCTTCTCCTCAGAGCTACTTCCCAGCAGGTTCACCCCTAACCTATACTGGTGCTTAGCATTCTTCCTCCCCAGGCGCAGGACCTTGCACTTACTTTTGTTGAACCTCATTAGGTTCTTCTCTGCCCAGCTCTCCAGCCTGTCCAGGTCACGCTGGATGGCGGCACGGCCCTCTGGGGTGTCAGCCACCCCTCCCAGTTTGGTATCATCAGCAAACTTGCTGAGGATGCACTGTGTTCCCTCATCCAGGTCATCAATGAATATACTGAAACTGTTTCGAAACTGTTTCTCCAGTGCCGGACTCATTGCTACCTAGCCTTGCCTGCTTCCACGCTGGGAAGGTCGGGCAGAGGCTGCTGGTCAGATGGCTACATGCAAAACTTTGAGATTACAAAAGCGTTTCTGCAGTCTCAGCACATATTTGGTGATCAGCTACAGTACGTCGGAGAAAAACGGACATTCTGTGGGTTGTACTGGGCACACGGAGAAAGAGGGTATTACGTCAAACTCATCCTAAAAGTGGAACCTCAGAAGGCTCTGAGAAAGGCTTGGGGTCCTCACTATTTCATAGTAATAAAATTCTGTAGGCTAATTCTCTTTAAAAGTACCGAATGTATAAAGATCTTGTTTCTCTTCTGAAATTTTGGCAATACTTGACCCCTCAGGGTTTGCTCCCCTGCCAATCTTGCCTTTAAACACCTGCCTCGATGACTACATTTTGCTAGAGAGGTGTTTACGCTGGAAGAAAAGTCATAAATTGTGCTACCTACCACTATGGCTGCAGGGCATTTCGGCAACGGCCAAGAGCCCTAAAAAAGCCAACAGTCCGTATGTCTGGGAACAAGAAACAAGGTTGATGTACTCCCAATCCGAAAAAAACATAAAAAAGGATAAGGACTGGAGGATAAGGAAGAGCACCCAACTACTTTATGAATTTATATGTGCACCCTCGTGCATTCTGATTTTGTTTACATGATCAGCACAGGTTAATTCAAGCATCAGTTACTTTGCATACAGAAAATCAGACAGACAAAAACTTCAGACAGCTACCCGCTTGCCACAGGCGCAATTCGGACAGGAAGACATTGCTTCCGACAGCAGAAAGACATGCTTCACTCTGCCCTTCAGAAGAACATGAACACTGTTCCAGAGAGGTTCAAAAGACAAAGATCCATCAAGCTGGCGAAAGGTTGGTCACCAAAGATGGAGACTGCATGAGAAACACGTATCTCCAGTACTGAGCTAAACAGGTTGTTGTCCCACAGTAATTATCGTTTCCTCGATTGAGTCACTACCAAGGGGTGGGCACCTGGGCCCTGTACTGCCTTACACAGTATTTCTGGGCCCCATGCATCCCGAAGAACTGGCACAGAGCGGGAACAGAGGTGGGATGTAACGGTTGACTAGCAAGTCGAGATAGCGCTTCCTTGTCTCAACAAAAGGACACCCCAATCGGGGAATTAGGAGTTCCCAGAGCCGACGGACTGGTCCGAGTTGCTCACCTGAGGAAGCCATGCCCCGCTTCCTGCTGGCCTGCCTGATAATCATGGTTACGACCATAGTTTTTTAGGTCTTTGCATGCTCAGATATTAATTAATACATGCTCAGTATCGGTGAATTACTGGATTTGCTGTCCTTTCCACCTGGATAATTGTGCTACTGAGTTACTATATTTCTTGTTGTAACAACCTGGATAATCGTACTTCTGATCTGTATTTGTTACCGCAACTTTATTTAAAGATAAATTGTTTATCGCTAAAGCTGTTGGCCTGGCGTCTGTTACTACATCTGGAACCTGTACCTCGGTGGACCCACCTTAAGCTCTTTTATTCAATGGTTGGAAGAAATCCCAGGGATGAGGGAGATGCAGCATCCAGGGACTGGAGGCAGGTACAACCCCTGAGTGCCCAAAACATCTCAGCGCACTTTGGCTTCAACAGTACAACTGCGATACACGCGACACGGCAATTTATTTTCATATAGCTTTGTAACAGACAGCTTGCAGCTAAAGGAATAGAAGCCCCTGTTGTATTTCCTGTACTGCTTACCCTTTCGTATCTTCAGTCATCTCTGAAAACCACGTATTAATAGCAAACAAAAAGATATTATTCATTTCTACTGAAGGTTGCAAAATATGTACAAGATACTGTACTATTTTAGAAACGGGCTGCACGACAATGGCTCTCCCAAACTAGTTCTGGCATTTCCTGTCTTTTAAGCACTGAGCATTCTCTTAAGGTCATTTTTTTAATGCTATTTATTACTATGCTAGTCTATTTGTCTCCTTCAAACAGTGATCATTTTTCAAAACAAGTTTTCCAAATCCTTAGAGGTTATACTGTTAAGGCTACTTTCTTTGCTGGTAGGTTTTTACAGCACCTCCTTTGATGAACAATCTCCATAGGAGAGCACATTAGGAAGGTAAACAGAGACAAATTTTGTAAGCTTATGCCACATTCATTCAATCAAGATCCCATATTAGATTTTCAGTTTTTATCTGGAGGCTCCACGTGGTCTTATTCCTTTCTAAACGTTCTTCTGCTCCACCACCTCTTCTGCCTCTCCCGATTTCCTGTAGAGCATTTTTGGCGGGATGCTACAAGCCGTATCTCCAGAATAGCTACTCCCAGCCACACCTCCCCCCTGCTTCTATACACCTTAAAAGCACCGAGATACCATCCTGTGACCCTCCCGAGTGAATTCGTTGCACCTACACTTAACTGCCAGCTCTATACCAATACAACTCCCGTGGGATGGATTTCTCCGCTATTAGATTTTTTTTTTTAAACTGTGAAATGAATATAGCCTTTTCTTTTAAGTAGATCTCTTCTATATCTGTGTGTGCTTTCGGACATGGGGTGACAGAAACATTCTTTTAATCCACTGACATGAAAAAACCAGCGATGACAGCCAAGAGGACGCTACGGACGCACTGACTTGCTGCTGAGGGTGAGGAGGAGAATAGTGATTGAGGCCGCGCTGTCCTTTCTGTCCTTGGGAAAAGCAAACAGGCTGCAGCACACCGGAGCCGGTGTCAAAACCAAATCTACTTCTGCATACCAGAGATAGGATTTATCTTCAAAGAGGAACTGAGCCATTAACAGGAAGACTGTCTGAGAGCTCAGGTCCTAATTCTGGGTCACTTAGCCTTTTGTACTTAACATTCGCCCAGCCTAGGAAAACATGGTTAGCCTGCACACTAAAAAAAGTTCAGCCGCGTAGCTACATTCATCTACTGCAGTACACGTCTAGGGCAGCAAAAGACTGGTGGAGATTGGTGTGGCAGCATATTTATACTGGCTTGAGAAAAAACTGGTACTGCTTATTCCACTCAATAATTCTATAAACTGTGTAAGGAACTACATATTAATGCCACATAGCTCGATCTACACCAGAGAATATACAAACATCCCACAATTTCATGGACAAGACAAAAGTAGCAAAGTAGCTAAAAAAGATCCCCCCCTTAAATCTGTCTTAAAAGTACTGTGTTATTTTAAGTAACGCTCCTCCAAATCCATAATCTCAGTCTACATTGACAAAAAAGACCTAACCCTAAGACTGCAGAACCAGTATTTACTGCTTATAAGCTCAGCCTGCTTTTAAAAACACAGCTTCACGAACACACGACAAGATCTCGGTCAGCAGTTCCGCATCCCTCTGGGCTGGGCATGTTTTTAAACAGGTAAACTGCTCTGTGGTAGGTCAAATGGGTTCACAGATCGAGTGGCACCGAAACACAAGCAAGCGCACAACTAAACACCACATAAACACCAAGTCAGACACACGCAGTCTTCCCGATCCTCCTCCAGCCCCTGCCATCCCAGCAAGGAGTTGAGCAAAGGATCGTAGAGAATGACAAAGTCTTGTGGAGTCAGGACTCTACCGGCAATTTAGGCTTTCAGCTCTTTATTTTCTTCCATCCAGCTTTGTTACCCTGTTTTTTGCCCTGCTGAGACTTCACCAAACCGGGAATCGTCTGAGCCTGAGCCGACACGCTGAAGCTGCTGGTTCAGGGCTGGACTCTGAGCAGGGTAACTGGGACAAGAGGGTACACAAGGACACTCCAGATACTGACTATTTTGGCCATCTAGACTATTTTGATCACAGGTCACCTTTCACTGGCATATTTCAAAATTTAACAATGACAGGTTCAGACCTCAGACTCTAAACTCTTCAACAGCATCACAGCTCACCTGCCGCCGAACGCTGTATTATATATAAACCCTATATTTGGGATTTCTGGAAGTTTGATGATGGAAAGATTTCAGAAGTAGGAGTAAGAGCATTACAAACATTTAATGTCTCTTAAAGGCAAACTGAGCCAGGCTCTTTAAAAAAAAAAGAAGTAAGAAAAAAATGTTTCTTCAAAACAGAGAAGATTTTTGGAGACTAGAAAAGCTAATTCATGATAAAAACTTGAAAACTCGTAACCTCTTATGAACTTATAGTCAGAAAGTTTGGAATCATGTCAACAAAACAGTTAAATAATTAATTTTCATTTTTACCTTTCTTGAGAAAGTTAGAAGCTGCCTAACATTTTGACATAAAAATCCACTTTAAAAACGTTGACAGCAAACATTTCTTTGGCTTTTGGAAAATAAATAATTACATTCATTTGGGAATTGAAGCATATCTTTCCTTATGACTGGGTTCAGCTTACAAACAGCTGACAAACGCCTATTTACAGGTAAAACATATTTGCTGTAAGATGCCAAATCACAAGTCTTTGAGAACGGCAGAGAGCATTTCTGAAGAACCTCCTCCGGGTTCCCATGCACCAGAGTCTGCTCTTGCTGTTTTCTCTTGGGATCACTGCTGTCACTCCACTGCTGCTGTCAGTCACGGGAGATGCAAGAGTAGGAAAATACATCTGAGATGTTCTGCTGCTGACCTCTGTCACCGCCACCAATAAGTAGTAGATCTTGTCACGGTGAATGTAGGTCTTCACTATCCTTTGCCCTTGATTAAAAACACCTCTAAATCCAAGAAGAAAGATGAGGTTTTGGGTGCAGGGAGGAAAAAAGAAGAGCCTAACACAGTGAAAACTCTTCATCTTCGTTTCCAACTGAACACAAAACTAAAAGATTCTGCGGGACAGCAGCCAAGTTACAGACAAAGACTAACTAAAAAGCAGTCCAAAACCAGATGCAGCCATTTGTCACTTCCCTCACGAAAGCGCTGTGCAATGGATTATCTATCTGAAACCGCTCTTCATAAACACTAACTCATTCCCTTTCCCTGTTAAAATGGCACTGATTTTGCAGATGTTTTTACTGTGCCCTCGCAGCTCTTACCCTATGGAACAGGTTTCACAAACGATGAAAATATCTACACCTTCCTGACAGTGGGAAACTGTCTTCCTTGTAAAAAAACTACCTGATTTGTAAGCGAATCAATCCAGACCTGTTCTCCTAGTCTTGGAAGATGCTGCTAGGTATTACCACACCATGATGTGTGGTAGTAATTGCATATCTCCTGTCACTCATGACTCCTTATTTGCTAAGTCGTCTCTCACCTCCCTACAGGGATTCATTTTCTTTTGACTTACTTTTTGGCCATCCATCTCTTCCCTTCATTAATAATTTTCATTCTTCAGTCTCACCTATTTTCATTTTATAAAGTTGACAAGGTGTCAAGTAATTAATATTTTTCCACACTGCACAAGGTGATACTGTCAGACTATTTTTGTCTAAGTAATTACAGATATTTTTGGATCGAGTTGTACCTCAAAATTTCTCTGATTTCCAACCTACTCTTGTGCTTGCATGGCGCAAAATCTCTCTAGCACATACTCTATCCAAACTGTGTTGACAATAAATCCACAGCGGTGGGATGTTATAAGAAAAGAGTTTTCTTACTGCTCTGTTTATTTCTGTACTGTTCCCTCAGTCCCAAAAATCTGTGCAATTCATAATGCTGTATTTTAACAGCATTAACTGAAAGAAACCAAACTTAGCATTATAGCTGAAACAATTAAGACATCTTTCATTTACCTGTTTGCATTTTGTATGTTTCCCCAATTTTTGGCTTGGACATACATATTTGCATAATGATTTTGCAAAGTATAATAAACATCAAAAATTTCCATTCCCTTGCAATTTCACACTGGATAAGCTTCTTGGATTTTTATTCCATGAAGCAACAAAGCAGACGCATAGAGAATAAAATGAGATGCTTCAGACTTACAGTTTCCAAATTACACCAGCCTGGTGATGACGCAAGTGCTCCCTTTCGGCCGCAAGGGCACTCTGCTGTTAACATCTCTTCCTTCTTCCCTCACACCCACCCCCTTACTGATGGGTATCATTCTGTCCCTCGCATTGTTTCTAAGATCCTCTTCAGCAGTCCAAAGAAATTCTGAGCTACCCGCTCTACCAGTAATTTCCATGTTCAGAGCAGGAACCTCTCCATCTTCAGTTTCCTGTTGCCTATCCCACCTCATTTCAGGTTATTAAAAAACCTCCTCCAGCATCACCTTTCCAATATTTTTACTCTGAACGCAATCTTCAATTTTATCCTTTAAGTAACGTCCCTCTTCCTCGTTCGCCTGGTCTTTTGCTTAGGCTCCCCTGTACCTGTGGTCCCACCCAAGGGCTTTTTTCAATTCCCCTCCTACATACTTTTCAATCATTAAGCTCTTCCCAAGCATCTCTCCCCATTGCTGCCTAAGGCCTTTGTTCACTTTTCCTTCCAGATCACATTTCATAGAGCCTCTTTTAACTCTGAATGACTTGCCAAGTAAAATAGACCTGAGTCGCTTCCCCTTCCCTTTCTCATGAAAGCTGCAAGGGATACTTCTGTTCCAGAAAACTTAGAAGAAGGTGCAAATCCAGAGTATCAGCTCTGTGCCTCTCTCTTAACTAGCAGATCTGCTCTACAGTTTTGCCTTTTTTTAAGTGCTAGTGTGTACACTGCCATGTCTGCATGACTCAGAAGCTAGACTAAAACAACCTTTTATTTTCCTACAGGGTGCTCATGACTCTGCGAGGAGTTCCCTTTTTCCCTTCGCTTAAAGTAGTCCCAAATTACTTCAAAATCAGAATGGCAAATCTGACTCCAGCTACTAGTTTCTGAAACAAATCGCATTATCAGCATGTGGAGTCACACCTGCACCAAAGGCATGTCTGCTTGGCCCATCTGCATGCAGCATTTCCTCAAACAAGTTATTTCTCACTGTGCAGGCAGGGTCCTTTGAGAACACACTGCAAAGATTAACTCTACTGCTCGATACTGTGGGGTAACGGCTATACTTAAAATCCAGGCTCTGTATCACCTGATACTGAATTTCTCCAGCTTCTGACAAAAACCAGAGTGTATTTAAACATAGCATATAATGACTTAATACACCAGCGATACATAAGACTTCTCACATTTACTTCTCAGGATCTAAGCAAAAGACTCATCTTACTCCCAGCAAAATGCTTTTAACTGTATGTGGTAGGAGAAATTAAGAACCCGTAAGTGCATGATTACCACCTTCAGATAATTATTTGTGATATGAGCCAGTGCTGTTTTCAATTACATTTCTTTAATGAGATGTATCCTTTTAGCCCAGCTGTGCTGGTACAGTACAGTTTTAGGAATAATCTCACATGCCTTTAAGTTTCTTCAGTGTATACTTTAATTCCTTAGGTGACAGTCCTGTCAGACTAGAAGAAGAATTACATAGTAAACAAACATCATGATATGGGCCTTCCATTTTCCCGGCGTTTGATCACCTCTCCTACGCATTAGCATTGATGTTTTTTCCCTCCTGATAATTCAAGTCCTTCTCTAAACCATTTCCTCCTACTCTCTCTATGCAAGGAAATATTTCAGCCCTTGTAAAATAAACTTGATCATAGCTGGAGATGAATAATGTTCAGTGCTACATCAGAAACAGGTCTTATACTCAGCCTGTACACAGCCATACAGAAGCTTCAAAAGAAGAAACCAAAAATTCAGGTCATCTCTAAAGTTAGTAAACCATGGTATAAGACTCATGGGCATTTATATGTAATCAAATATATTTCACCAATCTGAAAACATTCCTATTTTGCAGCTCCTCCTGAAATATTTATTTTTAACCAGGGTAAATCTACAGCAAAATAATTAAACAAACAAACCCAGGAGCATTATCAAATGCTTCTAAAGCTCACGTATTCATGGCGGTCTCTAGACATCAAATATCACAAGAAAAAACGTATCCTGGCATAGTCTAGGAGAAGGGACTTAGTATTTGTTTGTTCAGTGTTTCAACCAACTATAACATGCCTGTTCTTTAGCCATATTGACATTACCTTCATGGCAAGGCACAATGCCAAGTACCACATGCTACATACACCCCATCCCCCACACCAAACACAGTAATTCTTATAATTAAAGCCAAGATGGTTACCATAGCTTTGAGTTTCCATGCCATGGGGTGCCCAGTCTTCCTTGCTGCATTTAGCAAAAGAGAGGGCAAACCTTTGCCTCAATCAATTTACCTTGTGACTACAGCAAGGATGACTGTATAGTGTGAAGGCTGCACGCACCTCCTCTGCCCAGCACTCCAACCACAAACAAACACCGTTTCCCTACCTTTATTGCACTTTCCCCTACCTTTATGCCTACACTGACATAAGGAGGTAGGTTTACATAGCTGTGGTGGCTTTAACTACCATTAAAAGCAGCAACAACATAGGAAGATGTAGTGTCAGAGTTAAATGCAGGCCGTAAAACTCCAGGAAGGAGTTTTGGATGCACACAGTTTGCTGTCATCTCTTCCATGCAACCGGCATCTGGGCCAGCTAGACTATAACTACGTGTGCCACAGCATCCATATGCAGAATAGGTTAGCTCCCCTTTTCCCCCCTTTCACTAAGTTTATAGACAAAATAAAGGGGAGATGAAAAAAGCCACCTTCTCGTTTTACCACTAAAGGCCAAAAGGTAAATCCTGAGTGGTCAAAGTGCGTTTCTCTCACCTCTTTCTCCCTGTTGAGCAGCACCAGCTGACTGTCCGTCAGGATGCAGTATTTCCTCTCCCATGTTGTCGTTTCAGTGTAGGGGGACTGGCCGCAGGACAGTCTGTGTGTAGGCGGTCCTTTCACATCTGCGAACACAAAACCACAACGCCAGAATCATTAGCACGTGTCATTAACCACCTTCTTTGCTTTTGCAGTTCTGCAGTGAGACGCAGACCAAAACTGCAATCTGTACTTAGCAGTGCCTGTTTCAGCATATTATAAGACAAAATGCTAATCCTGAGAGGCACCCATGTGTAACGCTACGTAAGGTACACCATAAATACTTATTCATCTATAGCATGATTTACAAAAATAGCAATACTGAGACGCATGTAAATATCTTTGTCGAAGACTGAAATATAATCAAAAGAAAAAGCTCTCATGCAAACTTCACCTTCCCTCCACTCCCTTCTCAAAAATGCGATTAAATAAAGTGGTAGGTCCCTGAATGTACCCTAAATCTTAATAAAATAGATTATTTGAGACTAAGGATAGAGCGACATAGGAATGAAAAGGGGGATCAAGGAAGGCAGGCTTGAGGAAGGGAGGGAAAAATTCAAAGGAACGGGCATTTAACGGAGAAGGGCTTTAAGCATCTTTTGGGGGGGATGCTCTTTGATTAAACTGCGACAAGCAGGAGTCTCTGAGCATTTCCTTTGCGCCACAGCCACTATAGTGACAAAACCTCAAACAAAAAAGGCAAAAAAACCCAAACAAAAAATCCCCAAACAACAACTACTTTGTTCGGCTCCCTAGGAATTCAACTGTGCAGCCAACTTATAAAAATATCTTTGCAGGAGACAGAAATGCTATATGCATAATAGAAGAAGGGATGTATGCAACAGAGCCACAGGTAGCACCATTTACACAAACTTCGAAAACAGTTTCAAGTTGTCTCTTTCTAAAGTTTTGAGATTAAGTTCTGGTTGCCTTGTAACATTAAGTTTTGGGTTTATTTTGCACTCTAATTTTATACAACTTTACTTGCACTGATCTAAAAGTGTACAGTGTAGATTCCCGAAATCCCTGAACTACCTCTAAGTGGTTTAAAAATAAGACTGCAAAAATCACGATATATGTCAAGGGCTTGCTGCATAGCAGTCCGGGATCTCCTTCAACTATTTTAGGAGCCCATCAGGTAAAATGAGTGTTCAAACCCAAAGTGTTTTGTAAAGTTCCCTTCTTGTAGTACCTATACACTCCCTGCCTCCAGTGCCTGCACAGAGCTTCCTGTAGCTCCCATCCAGCTTCACCACTAGAGGCCAGTGAATCCTCAAGCACCCGGCGCCTTGCGAGCTGCAAGGAGCGCGAGTCCAAACTCAAGCATTAAAAGTTGAGTCATGAACCCCTCCAACTGCCTTCACTCCTGGCAGATCCCGTCTATGCCAAATCCCACGTAAGTATTAAAAAAGCTGCAATACCTTCATGCTCTTTTCCCGCACGTAACAACAACTTTGTCTCCGCATCAAAAGGAACACGTCAGCTTCTAAAGCCAGAGAATTAAGTTGAAAACCAGCTTTCAGGATCTAGTTCAACCTCGTATGGCTGTAGGATTTTTGTGATCATTTAAAAGAACGCTTGAAATACAAAAACTGAAAAAGGAGAGGACTGCATGGCTCCTACTGTTCTGAATAATAATGAAACACACCTTTGTTGTCTTACTTTCAGATGAGATAATTCAGGAAAGAAGCTAAGATTAAGAATCAGGCTCCACACTGTTACCTCTCCTAACAAAGCTTGGCTTCCAGTAGTGACAAGCAAGGCTGTGTACCTTGCAATTGTCCAAAACTCCACTTAGGCATACGCGTAATTAAGGGAAACCACCACAATCTCCGTCAATAAGTAAAAGTGCATTTGTGCAAACTCCTGGAGCACAACACACTCTAACAAGTTGTCCATCTTGTAGACATTAACCCTCTACGTAGATTTTTGGCACAACATCAACTCACATTTATCATGGTGTACAACCAAAAACCTAATCAGATGCAAATTAAACCACTGTTGCTCCGGCTCAGACCTTGGTTTCCCAAACAGCAGCACACGAACCCTACCCGCACCTAGGCAAGGCAAACCCACGAGCAACGGGCTGACAGAGGGAAGACGAGTGAGGAAGATGAAGCCACGGGCCCTTTGCATGTCTATGCAATGGAAACATGAAGACCAGAGCTCTGAGGATCGCCTCTCTTGGGTGATGAAAGCACACGATACATCACCAAGGGGAAAAAAGGATGAAGACATGTCCTGTCCTGCTCACACGGGTGGGCTACCAGCAAGAGCTCCAGCTGCTACGCTGAGTGCTAACCAAGTAAACTAGGTTTTGGAGTGCCAGTGGACTTCCTCATGGGAAAAGAAAACTGTTCTGGACTATTAGCTCCAACGCAGAATCTACAGTCACGACACACCCAGCCCCAAAAGACTTTCGCATTATAATTTCTAACTACAGGCCTCGGCAGGATACCATCCAACTGATCTACGGGCTGCACAAAGGAATTAAAGAACAGAACGACTTCTTCCACCGCAATAACAACTCCAGGACTTAACTGAGTCATCAGGCTCTACGGGCCAGCCACGACTCTGCTGCCAAGTGGTTTGGCTACGTCAGAACAGCTTTCCACAGGCTGCTGGCAGAGTGACATGCCATCTCGTTGTCTGGAGCTGTCAATCACCACTAGAGAACATCACAGCATTAATACGTTGTGTTTGCGTTGGCATCCTTTTGAACACGTTGGGGCACAGCCCCATCACCCTTGCAGGCTGACCAAGCGCTCTCTTCAGCAAAGAGGAGCCGGTTTTCCGATGTATCAGATCCCGTAACTTCAGTCCTCTCCCCGAGGCGGATGCTGCAAGCCCATCTCGCGAAGCAGATGGAAGCGGAATACATGGTGCAAGAAAACACGCTGCGACAAAACTCGCAGTGTGGCTTCGTTGAGTTTGTACCACTTATTTAATTATTTCTCAGATAGCCTTCCTGCGTGCTTGACCTCTCCAGAGCCTCTTGCAACAGCTGTAACTTCAAAAGTTATTCTGAAGTCTGTTACCAGTTTAGAGTAAAGACTCTTTGGGACTTTACACAGTATCACATATACACTGGGTCGCTTCACAAACCCTGTTCAGCTTTCCGGTACTCTTCATCTTCAGTTTTCATTTTACATTCTTGGTTCCAACTTTTCACGTGAATGTAATAAAACCCACCAACCTCTTCCACTAATGCCCTATAAAACTAATTTACCACCACTGTTTGAATTGCTATGGAAGTGAATGGCAAAAAGTCCGAGTTTACCCAGGACCATTTACACTTTTGGGAAAGACTGAAAATCAGGGCTATCCTTTCTTGCTTTGGGGCTACTATTTATCAGCTTATATAGGAAGGCTTGTGCTTTGGAGGGTAACTCATTGATGCATGTCATTTTGGACAGGAGTTGGAGGAGAGGATCGAGGAGGTGGATCTGAACGCCCCGAGTCTGCAGATGTTACATGTGGGGTGGGCTCGTGCAGCCACACACCTAAATATGCGAGTTCTGGTGACAGAGGATTTCTTTCTCTGGTCTGATGCAATCCTTTCCATTCTGCACCATCACAATGAAGCATTCAAGCGAGCAGATCAGTTAGTCTACACACAGGATTAAAGGTCATGCCTTATGTGCCTTCAAATGCTAATATCAGTTAAGTAACAGCTTGGAAAAAATCCCCTTCTCGGTACATCCTCCCCTGCTGAACTGAGAAGAGCATCACTGCCCGCCTGCCACATTCGACATAGCTGAAGATTTGAAGCCGCCTTGTTTTTCCTCAGGGCTCTGAAATGCCATTAGGCATGTTATAAATATCCACAAAGCTCCCTTTCTCTCAGCTAAATGACAACTTGTACCTTATTATTCTTTAACTACAGC
>VXBO01011180.1:324675-399829 GCA_013400135.1 Rhinoptilus africanus | reverse complement strand
CCCCCCCCCCCCCCCCCCCCCGAATGAGGACCGTTCCTCTCTTCAAAGAGACAAGGGCACAGCTTTTTTTCCATCAGCTGCTGGAAAGCTTTGATGAGATCCGTGATGGGGTGGGAGAAGGCTTTCCTTTCTGCTCTGAATTTCTCACGTGCAGCAGTCTCGCCTCAACACAGAGAAAACAAGACTAAGCTTCAAAGTTGAATCAACATTTTGACCACTACAAAGAGCTACCAGATAGATTCTTAAATTTCCTACAGATTTTCTGCATTAAAAAAAAAAAAAAAAGGAGCAATTTTTATGTGAAAAGGGCTAAGCCATCAGGTGAGTGAACACCTAACAGCCAGCCAAGTGCTGTCTCCTTTGCAACCAGCTGGAGACAAAATACAGAACGCTACTGTTCAAGAAACCTGGCGTCTGCCAGAAGGATGAGCTCTTGCTGCCTCTTCTCTCCCTTGCTGACATCATTCCCACCCCTCATTCCTTCCCTAGGAAAGATCTGACTTGTTTGTACAGGAGACGGCCGGCAGTGAGCGAGGCAGAGCAGGCTCGCTCCCCCAGCTGAGCTCCCAGCCAGCTCTGCCAATCTGACTTGGTCCCAAGTCAGTACATCTGCCCTGTGCTTGCAACGTCGCCACTTTGCCTATCGAAAGCTCAGGAGTTTTCACACCAAAGCTGAGACTTGGTTAGAGATCAGCCAAGATTCCCCCTCTCACTTCCCTGTAACACACTCAATTCAAAATCCAAACCTTTTGCAAGACCTGTGCTAGCACATTTACCACCCTCAGCCCCTGATATTTGCTAAAATGGCCCAGTCTTTCCCAGTACCCAAGCGCTGTGTGGAAGCTTGAGAGCACCAATTCAGTTAGGCCACAACCATGTGAGCAGTTTCACTGAAATTTTCTTTCCAAAAGGGAAAATCATGGAGTTGTTCCAAAAAAGAAACCGCAAGTCTTATAATCTTACAAGTAGTTCAGCGAGCAGATGCTGAGTGTGCCAACAATCTCGAGCCTTCTCGCGAAGTCCTAAAAAACAAGAGTTAAGGAGCTAGCAACAGAAGCAAAAATTAGCCATAAAGCTAAAATTGGCCCGTCACGGTAATTCCGATTAGAAAGCAGAAAGTTGCACCAGCTCGCTGTCACTCCGCAGCTTCTTTGAGCAAAAGGTGTGGGAGCTCTTAATAGCAGTTTAAAGCTGCCAATTAGCTTGAACACTGCTGAGCTCCTCTAAGCTTCTTACGTGCTGCACAGTCGATTGCTAAACTTACAGAGGGTAATTGATCCTCACTTCCCTGGGCTGCGCCTCCCTCTCCATCCCTCTTCTCATGGTCTGCACCCAGCCAGGTTGATGGCAGACAGCGTGAAATACGTGTCTACAGGGAGACATCGGCACCTTCTTGAATGGATCGGTGCCAGCAACCTCAAATTACGCAGTCATCTGCGCGCTTCGTAGCTCAACAAGTGGAACCCGAAAACACAACCCGACCAAGGTGGGGAACCTTACAAAACACGCAGGTGCGCTTCTCGCTCAGCCCAGCTTCCCGTGTGCGCCTGCAAACAAGCAGCTCATTGTGCAGCCTTGTAAATCTCACGACATCACCACAACAGAAGCTGCTATCTGTGTAAAAACCATTTGGTTCCCAGGATACCTAGGATTTCAAATAGCCCACAGTTGCTCAAAGCCATCGCTGTGACCCTTCCTACAATACTAAGCAGGTTTTCCTTCCTTCTTATTCAGGTCTCGTCCCCTGCCCAGGACCACTCATCTTTGCTCCTGAATATTAAGTACATTTTTCTCTCACTGTTTAATTCCCACTTGGCCTACAAAACACTTTGGAATCTCAAAACAGGAATGGTTATTACAAACCTGTAGAGAGGATTATAAAAGATTACATGCCCCTATTACATAGCTGCCAAGTTTGGAGAAGATTCTCAAGTGACACTTCTCCCCAAAGCAAGGAGAGGCTTTCCTGAGAGATTTAGGAAGCGGAAAATGGAGAATAGCAGAGAACTTAATTATTCGTGGGAGAAAAAAAATCCACAGTTTCCCCTCTTAATTTATGCATGGACCTTTTCTTACCCAGCTCTATTCCCTATGCCCTCTTCTTTTCTCTGTAATGCTTACTCTCACCAGCCCCTGCTCTCCACCTTAGAGCCTCTTCAGCATCCAGCATCCAGACCGGGCTCTTCCCTCTTAATTTTTATTCTTTGCAGCAGTGCAGGAAGAAGACTAGAGGAAAAGCATCCTGAACTTAAAAAGGACCTTGGCTCGGGACAGCTGTAAAAAAAGCCAAAACAACCAACACTTAAAAAGCAAACTCTGCTCAGTTCCTGAACATTTTTTGTGTGCACAAAAATGTACTAGTGTACTTGTGGTCAAAGCTAAACATACGTGTACTACAGATCTTGCAAAAGAACCGTTACCAATGGTTCTGCCCCTACAGACAGCTTTACCCCCTACCCTTGCCAACGAGGCATCAACCAGATGACATTCATCTGTCACAGATCGGTTCCAAGAGAGAAAGGCCCTTTCGCCGCGTCCTGCCAAGGAGGGAGGTCTGGGAAGAGCAAAGATAGAGAAGCATTTCTGTGGAGACAAGAATAGGCCGCAGGAACAGACCTGGTGATGAGATAGTGACCACAACAAGTTCAAGATGAACAACTGAAAAACAAACACACCGCCCTCCAGGCTTTCACATGCAGTTTGAATTACGCCATGCAGGCTGTTCCTTTCAGATGCTTTCATCTTTGGCTTTCCTTCAAGAAAACCGATAGATTCATTTTCAATGATTTGAACAATCTCAGCCCATAAACTTAATGTCTCAGAGCAACGGCAGGATTGCCGAATTCCCCTTCCCTTAACCCTACCTCTACAGAAACGCAGCCTTTGTGCTCTCCAAAAACAACCCTCCCTGTGTGTGGTGGTTTTGATGATGAGAGAGGAAAAATAAATGGATAAATAGATAAATAAATCAGAAAGCTCTCATGTGATGCTCTCCCACACCGAGGAGTTTTAAATGCTCCGTCAGCCTGTCATCACTGCACAGCCTGCTGCTGCTGTACTCTTTTAGCTATTTTGAACCTGAAAGTTTCTTGAAGCCCAAGTATACACCCCAAGAATTAGGTGCTTTTTTGCCTCAGCAGACTTCCGGGAAGAGAGAATATAAGAGTTGGGACCACTGCCGATGTCTCAAAACAGATGAGCTTATTTCCCTTGTCGAAGGAAGAGTTCACAGGACACTAAAATCTACTACAACGACATGAATTTTTTTTCCATATTAACCAGGCCATTCAGGCATACAGGCTAAACTTAGCTTTCTTATTTTAACTACTTAAAACAAGCGACTTCATAAGGGACCACCTCAAGGGATTCAAACAGAATGTAAAAGAAGCCCTCCAGTACTCCCCATGCTATTTAAAAAGACCCACTCTCTTCCTTCTGGCATCTTCAAAATGTTTTCAGAAGAACCTGGAACCAGCTATTACAGACCGAGTCGCTGATTTGACCTACTTAAAAACAAAGCCCCATACAAAAGCACCAGAAGGCTCCTCATTCCATTTTTCTCCCTAACGTCTGAAAAGTCTTCATGCATTTCAGTAATGCGATGCTAATATACAAAGGACTGGACTTTTTTCATCCTTTAAAGATGGTTCAGACACAAAACTTTAGAGGAAGGAGACTGGATCTTACATAAACGCAATGGGGATTCTGAGCCATATTTAGATTTATGCAAAGAGTTGTTTTATTGCAAATAATCTGAATCCCACATTTAATCCAGTACAGCAAGGTAATGACCTGTAATACCTCTTTTAACAGCTCTACTCTTTAACCTTTAGTTAAAGGTTATATGAGGTTAGCTTCCCTTTGTAATTTAACCTAGATATTGCATTTGTTTTTAGGGAAGGACAGCTGGCTTCGGGAGAAGAATCCACTTTGGTTAAGCGTAAGGAGGTTGTCACCAATCTGATCAAGGCGGGACACTGAGTTGTTGGCTCAGATCGAGGCTCAAGAACCTTTTGGCTCCGAGTGCTTTGCTCTCCTTGCTGCCACATGATCTAAATATTTGCAAATCAAAGCTCAATTCTGTTCCGAAGTTTCAGAATATAAGCAGGTGATTTCCTTCTTCTTGCCTACTCTATATGGTGTCGAAGGAAAATAACTGTGAAAGAAAGAGGCAACACAGGAAGAAATAACAGTGCCAGGGCAGAGAAACTGCAAGTGCTGAGCTCACACTGTGTCAGGGGAAATTCATTCTCGTAGGCCAGCTTGGCTTGGACATCTCAGCCATGCTGACATCAAGGCTCCCGAGATGCGGCCAAAACAGGTGGAGCAGGTTTAATATGCTCTTGGCAAACCTAAATAAGCATGATTAATGTATCCTTTGATGATGGGCTAGCTAATTAAAAGGATCTGTAGCTAGGGTGCAGTATTTCAGGTATTCTTCAACTGGGTTTTGCCTCTACTTAATACGTTTCCTTCTCTCTCCAGTAAGCGAGGCTATGAAGAAGAAAGGCAAGCCCACACCCTCACCCCAAACACCTTCCATCCAAGAGCCCACACCTACTTAATTTTTCCTTCTTACTCCTGCTACATTTCCCAAAACCTGAAAAATATAAAGTTTGTGAGGTCTAAACCTTTCGCTATCCACTACGTTGTTATTTAATGTGATTTCTCTGACGCTTAGTGGTAATGCCACAAATCCCCTACGCACAAACACGCACTTGTTCCCAAATGTTTTCCCTGCCATATGTT
Source organism: Rhinoptilus africanus (assembly GCA_013400135.1). NCBI lineage: Eukaryota > Metazoa > Chordata > Aves > Charadriiformes > Glareolidae > Rhinoptilus > Rhinoptilus africanus. The sequence continues at coordinate 395,080 of VXBO01011180.1, read as the reverse complement.
TTGCAAACTGACATTGTGAAGCCCCTGCAGCCTCCAAATCCCCGCCCATCAGAAGGGTAAAGCCACAGGTGCTCATCGCCAAAATCATGGAAGGAGAATAAATGAACCCAATATGGATAAATAACCAGTGGAGAGAAAATGTCTTTCCTACAGCAATGCTAAACAGAAATTTATAGGTCACAACCTTGCAGAAACAGGCCTGATACCATCTAATTAGCAGTCACGCTGCGCAACTGCATTTTGTAACAGTAAATCCAACTAGACCAGGAGGAAAGGGAGCAGGGAATCTTTATACAAATGTAATTATTTTCATCCAGTTTGAAGAGATTTGCCTTACTGTTTCGTGAGGTTCCCCCCAGTAGGACTAATCAGCCCACACAAGTGATTTTATGAGTTATTACTTAAATTAATTTCACTCCTATTGTGAAACAATTCACAGGGGCAGCAGATTTTTATTAATTTATTTGTTTTGAAATTGAAACGGTAAGAATTCTGTTTGCTGCCAGAAGATGGGTGGAGAAGGTAAGGAAAGTTCACGTACCCAAGAGACTATTAACTAGAACCAACTTGGACAATACATTTGAGAAGCATTTCCTTCCAGCTACTGTAGATAGCTGTCCTTAACATGCCTTTACTTAAGCAGCCAATTTTCCACCACTGAGTACAATGAGATTTCAAAACACACACGAAACCAGAGTATAAACAGACACAAACATCCACTTAGTGATATAACAAAAGAAAATACAGGACAAAAAAACTTGAGGTTCTCTATTTTCTGCCCATTATAAAATATCTTGGCATTTTAAACATCCTCTGCTTCACACACCCCCCATTTCTTTTTTCAAAGTGACACTACTATCACAAAATACCCTGCTTAGCTTTTTGCATTGGAGTTCTTGAACAAAAAGGGATAAATTCCACCCAATATTATCCCAGAGGGAATGGAGTTTCAGCTGAAACAAGCAGCAGCCAATAGAGGCTGAATGAGGCTGCAGCAGTGCAGACAGCAGGAGGGAGCGGTGAATCAGGCAGAGCCCGTCCATGCTAGCAGTACAAAGCAAGAACATCTAAAAAAAGGTACGAAGATCTTGTCACAGGCAGCAGAAATGACAAACAGATGAGAGGCAGCACCAAAGAGTGAAAGATGAAGGGACAACTCCCTTTCTGCAAGCGTTTTAGTTTGTTAAAGACAGACGGTGCTGCCTCCACATCATTAAAGCGGGATGGTAGCCTACCCCCAACCTCTGACGGATGGCAAACTTATTTTAGTAAATCTCTGACGATAAAAACCACGCATGGCATCAAATTCATTTCCTCCTCACTACTGTTTTTAAAGTTTGCCAAAAACTTTAAACTCTGCTTTTCTCGCCCTATTTACAGACCAGTGCTATTTCTTTTGCTCTCGGTGACTAATGATGATCATGCACATCCCTTGTCTTTGTGAAAGACTCTTTTAACAACAGAATGAGAACTGACAATGATATCTGGGACCCCTTGTGCTAGCCCTGAAGCAATCAGACACGATGATGATAAAAAGAAAAATAAGATTTTTTAAAAAGTATCTGTTTTTTTTTTTTCTCCCAAACTCTCCTGCGATTAAAATCCATTAAAATGCAAACAGGCTTGAATTTTATTTTATCCATCAGTGACCACAATTCACTGTCCCCAGGCTATGACTGTCTTTTTGTGAATTCCCTGCACATAAGAGGAGTCAAGCTGGAGGTTTAGGAGCAATCAATCTAGTAAACCTTGCTAAATATATACGCGAATATACATTTTATAATGATCTCCGTTTTTCACATTGATTTACATTGATCATTGAAAAGTACATTCAGTTTCAGGTTTGCTCATCTCTGAATAAACAAAGCAAAGGCTGCCGGGTATCCAAAGACAAATGAGACATTACAGATGTAGACAAAACCCATCACCACCCTGAAAGCATTTCTCTTTGAAATTATATAGGCATGCAGAAGTTATTCAGAGTGGAGATTGCTATATGTGTTTTTAATTCAGCCTGGGCCTGTTGGGAGCAGGGAGGGAGTCTGATGAGGCTTTTTTCCCCTCCACATACTTGACGATTCAGAAACATATGACTCAATAAGGATGTTTTTCTTCCCCTAGTACTCTATAGCTTCAATTTCTCAGGATAGGGCTCCATTAGGTTCATATGTCTAAGTTTATATACATGTCATGCCTACCTTGAGTTTCCCATTAAAACAAATGCATCTACATCCATTTGAGCGTGCGACTCCCCATCAAGCACAACCATGTAAATCAAATCCAGTGAGTACACCAGCTGGGTTCCTACCGCACAGGAATGTTTCTTTCGCATCTGCAGACTTTGTCCTCTTTCGCCTCAGCGTTAAAAAAACCCAAAACCTATTTCAGGGACAGACGAGTTTGGAGTTAGAAATTATAGTTTCCACAGTAACAGTAGGAAGATGTCAGATGTCTGGGCACATATGCTGCACAGCGCAGCGAGGCTGTCGTAGAGCTAGCATCCACCAAATTCAAGATGTTACAGATGAACGCAATAAATTGTTTTGGTTGCTGTGCAAACACAAATTTCTCAATTAGTACATTTGAGCCATTCATGTCTTTTGTTAAAGTAACTCAAAACTCCTGCTCTACGCATATAACTCCCCCCAGACAAACCCAATGGCATTTTACGATTATATTCAAGGGCCTTCACTGCTGCTCAGAGACATGTGGCATTCACAGAAAGCTCAGAAAAAAACCTCCACAACGAAGAAGGAAAAACGTATTTCCTGTAACGTTTTCCCCTTTTGCAGCTACTGGAATATATCTAAGCAGGAGCTAACGACCTGTCATTATAACCAGCTCCTCAGGCAGGTTTTGTGGCAACCTGCACTGAGCTGCCTGCTGCTATAAGCCAGCTGAAAACTGCCTTGTTAGCACAACTACAACAGTGGCTGCAGCCATCAGGTGTCTGTACTGGGAGGGGGAAAAAAGCCATAAGCGGTGCTGTATTGCATATGGGCAGACCCAAGAGCTCGCCCAGTCTGGAAGCAGCGCGGGGCAGTGCCGGAGCGGAGATGCCCGTTTATCGGCAGTGCAGGGCTGCCCGTCACCACTCCCTCCGGGCTGCCCAACCCTGACTTAATGCTCACCGGTACCCAACGAGCACGTCGGAGGGCATCAGCCTGATTTTGGATATGTACAGAACTCGTCTCTGCAGGACCAAGACAAAGACAATTTAGCACCATCTTTTACTGACATATATTGCTTTGCTCTTTCCGTATTATTAATTATGTACACTGCTGTCCCTCTGACTTCTTAAGTACCACAGCAACTAGCTCAGCAATTTCCACTAGATTATGTTTTAACACTAAAAGATACATAAACCTCCTGATGCCTAACCCCACAAAGTCACAAGGGCCTCCTCACCTCCCGCCCTGCCAGAGTATTCAACATTTTCCTAAGCACCCCATGCTTTCTGCAAGTCTTCTGGATTAAAAGACTTCTACCGACACAGTTCTTCTGTAACACTGAGACACGGTAAATAAGAGTCAAATCTTCATGTGACAGTGACACGTGCAAGTGGGGGTGGAAGTCATGGTCATAAATTATGAAAACCAACCTTAAGACAAATGATTTGGCTCTGTTGCAGAAGACTCTGAATATTATCCCTTCCCCTCCCATTCCTTTTCAAAACTTCATCCTACTTTCCACAAGACTAAGCTCTCGGTATCATTTAGTACTACCTCAATAAAGGAAAAGACTGTCATTTCAAACCATCAATGGCCTGAACCCTCCTCATTTTATTAAGCTTCAGGAGGGCTGACAGGAAACCTACCATCAAGGACACAGCAGCCAGAAGCCTGCCCTTGCAAAGGACCACGCGCTCAGCAATCCCAGCCGGAGAACAGTAGCATCTTAGCATAGGAAGCACACAAGTCTTCATTGCTTAATAAAGCTCGCAGAGGAACTGATTACTAAGACAGGCTATTTATACAGGTCACAGCCAATATACTTGATCAGTAATGTAAAAAGAGCGTTGCTTGAGCGGAGAGGGCTGTAGACAACTTGGAGCTATTCAGATCTGTGTATTTATCTTTTTCCCCTCACATGCGGCGCATTAGTGGCACCACTGGGAGAGGTGTCACTGACAAAGCCTCTTCTCGGGTACAAGTGCAGACAGAGCTAATACGAATTATAAGGTAGATGGAGACACACCACAAGAATTTAAAGTTTGGCAGATTTTTCTCTAGTAATTTATCAAAACCGCTTGCCAAATTTGTCTGTGACGAGGGGAGACGGAGGACAAGGAGAATCAGGGAGCTTTGCAAAATAAACAGATCTCCAGAACTAGAATCCAAACCTCAAACAAAGACAAGAAAGTACTAAATCAACACGTAACTCTGATCCCCTAGGTCTCAAACCTACAGACAGCACCAACAGCGATGTATGGTGATAGCTGACAGACACACATGCACCTGAGCTGGAAAAGTGTATTTGCTCACTATCTGTTTTCACACGCCACTCAATAATCTGGCTCCTCTCTACATCGCTTTTCAGACAAGCAGGTTTTGAGAAGGATACGAAATGCACACATTAAAATGACCAGCATATTCCCCATAAGGAATAAAGACAGAGAGTGCCTGCCCTCTAAAATACAGACTACTTTGAGAAACTAGCTATTTCAGTAATTTTTTTTTACCTTCTCTGTACAAAATATTTTTTAAGTTGACTTGAACAAGTGGTCCTGATAACTTGTAAGAAGCTCTGCCGCCCACAGAAGACCAGATGTCTAGCTTCAGCTTTCCTCACAGTAAGAACAAAACCACGCAGGGGACAGTTGGTTTCAATGCTAACATGTCAAGAGTTTCATGCATTAGCCTGTTGTTTACATAAACAGCTTCCTTTAAACAAGTGATGTTTTACAGGATTATGAAGTATTTATTTCAGAAGAGTCTAAAGAGTCTCTTGAGTAACTACCACAGAGAAAGTATCACCACGGAAAGCATAAGGCTAAATGATAATACAAGTTAATTAGTTAAAGCAAGTGATTGAGTAACTCTATAGTAGAGCAACAGTATAAATAAGGACACTGAGATAATCTTCTACGTGTTTGTTTACTTCCAAAATGCCATTGCTTTGAGTCGTAAATCACATACTGTTAGCATTACAGATCTACACCATTCATTATTTGGAAAAAAACCCAAAGACCTAAAACCCAAATACTTTCCTTTGGGTTTGTTATTTTAAGGCAAAAAGGGTCAATGTGCCTAGGAAGCACTCGCTGTGTAAGCACGCAGGCAATTTTCGTCTTGCGCCAAGTCCCATTACAGGCAGCATTTGTGGAAATGCAAACCAGGGAGCTTTCCCTGAAGAAGGTTTTACCGCGGCAGAACTTATCCTCTTGCTACAGGCTCTAAATGTACGCACCTACAAGAGTTAAGACTCCCACGTCCAGTGTTGAATAAGCTTAGCAGGGACCGAGTCTTCCAGGATAGCTGAACCACTGGGTACAGTTCCCCTTTCTGCATGCTGCGACAGATGCATTTAAAGCCTATCTTTAGGAAGAATACAAAATTTCGAGGAAAGTCTAATGAAGTTTCCTTCATACTTCCTAAGCCTGGGCTCGCTTACCCCTCAAGGGAAAGGACAAGGACCCGTGGCCCTCCTGGGCTGTGGGATAGGTGTCAACGTGCCACAGACACCAAGACCGTGAGCATCTCCTGCTGCCCTCCCAAGGATCCTGCCCCGCTGGGTCTCGCAGCTGAACTTCCTCTTCCCAGAGACTCAAAAGCCGAAAGACGAAGCTCTGCCAAAGACTCCAAATCCAGCTGCTCCAGACGTAGCTCCTCCTCTGGAAAGCGCAGACTGTTTTTCCTCCTTCAGCCACTTCCTTTCGACCCACTCTGGCCTGTTATCAAAGGAAAAGCTTCTCCCACCAAAACCTCAAATCTTTACTTCACTGGGAGCCCTTTCTCCTAATCTCCACACTTTCACTCTTGGCTGTCTCTAAGAGAGCTGCATCTCTTCGAGCCCCTCTCTCCCGGCAAAGAAAATACAGGAGACAAGATGTCTCTAGGACACAACTACCCTCTCCTCAGATAATTCCCACGCAATAATTTCTCATGACCAAGGTAATCACAGCTAATATTCTTGCATGCACCAGCTGTCAGCCTCCTCTGCACAGGCAGCACCAAGTACAACATCCCAACAGTCCCACGGATACGGACCACAAAAACAACAAAAAGCAACCTGGAATGTAAGACTCTGCCATTCACTTGCTGTGTTTTCATGAGTCAGAAAATAGCTCTTACAAATATAAATGTCCTCATTCATCCCACTGAATGGTAATTTTTGGATTCAGACAAAACGGTCTGGGGATTAAAGCAATTTAAAACAACAGTCAGTGCCGAAATGAGAACAACTACCTGCTTAGAGACACCATTTGTTAAGTGTAATGAAAACCAGACAAGTGTAATTTTATTAGCTTCAGATATTATGGCTAATTATTTTGTACTGTGTTCATAAATATTCAGCTGAATAGTGTTAGCCTATCAGTCACATTAAACGTTACAACGCTTGGGATGAACCAGGCATGGCTCATCAGCCAACAGAAATACTTAGGGACGTGCGGTGGTGGTGGTGCTGGTGGTGGCAGGGTGTTAAAGTGATACTCAAAGCTGCCAAACACCAGAAACACCCCCCTGTGCATCCCCATCCCCCCGTCATTGTTAATATACGATGTAACGCAATACTTACGACCACAAAGTCACGCTACAGTTTAAAGAGACAAACTGATACGGGACCGCAATGTGTTATTTTCACAGTTATAACTCTACAAAAAACTACAGTCATTTTAATGCAAAGCAGGAATTAGGTATCTTGAATCTGTTCTGACAATTAAAGGTGAATGAGTTTTAAGGTTAAGACTACACCTTGCAGTGAAACGTAGGAGGTAACAGTATAAGGTATATAAACTGATGCCTGCACAGCACTTAAATGAACACATGAGTTACAGAATAAGCTCAATTGTGCTAAAGTTCCCCAATAAAAAACCCACCAAAAATAATAAACTACTTAAGAGCAAAAGAGATTTGCGGGTGGAGGAACATGAGTCAGTAGAAGGAGTTCTAAAATGAGAAAGTGGTTTTAAAAACATGAAAAGAGCTGCTGCAATGAGTAATAAATATTAAATTCCCTTCTCAGACAGGAAGAAACGGTTTTGCATTTTGGGAATCGCTGAAAGAAAATGAGTGTGCAACTGCCTCAGCTTTTATTTGAGTTTTAAATGTGAAAATACAAATCTCTAAATAAGTTTATATGAAAAGATTTCTATAAGAAATAGAGTTTAATGAATCTAAACTGTAAAGATATTTAAAAGAGCACAGTTTGAATAACTTTAGTGAATTAAAAAAGAACCAAAATAAATTCCAGAAAAGCAAGGATATAAAATATTCTCTCACTCTAGGCTTAAAAATCTCTATGACATAAACTAAAGCATGAAATCAAAATTAAAAGACTGAAGAAACATATCTTTATCCTGGTGCAGATAAAAAAAGAAAATAATTCTGAAGAACCGTCTTTAAAAAACTGTAACTAGAGCGACTGTGAAAGTTAAATGCGCGCTAAATAAAAGAAATCAGTGTTTACCCTGTCCCTGCCCCGAACCAAAAGAGAGAGATACCCAGGGAAGACATAGGTGATTGATGCAACTGAAGAATTATTTTGTCATCAATCCACAATGCAACTTGCACTGCCCTGAGATCCAGATAAGAAGGAACGGCGAAATAAATGTTATCTGCGAACTCTCTCACAAACCCATTCTCAACAGTGTTAAAGGGTCACTGGTAATACTCAGAAATGATAAAAGAGGTGCAGCAGCTCACCTCCAACCCTTGAATCCAAGGCTTTGTCTGCCCAGCTCCTTCCTTGTTTCTACTAAAATCATGGTATATTTGCAATCAACGAGTTTATCAGAATGACATTGCTCCTTCCTCAGGCTGATACATTTACTAGAAATTAAAATGTTCTTAGATTTCTTAAGCTATAAATAATAACTTCAGAGCGAGTATAAATCCTTTTACCTTCAGGCTTTGCACAGGCTAATGTAAACACCGGTTCAAAACGTCTGGCTTTAGAAGTGGTTAGAAGTCAACACATTTGCACCAAAAGCACTCCACTGACACCCAAACTCAGCCCAGGCTTCTCCTGGGAAGCCCCACGCAGCACACTGGGAAAGAGCTCTGCTCTTCCCACTGACCGTCCACTCTGTCTGCCCTCCTCCCCCTAAAACCCAGGCTGTAGCATTGCTGAAGGCACGCCACACGCCTCGGGGAGCCTCTGCGTCTTGCCGCAGCGCTGGGCAGAGCCAAGGGAGACTGCTCTCCCGTGATTCAGCATCCTTTCATCACCGAAGAGGATGAGTGAGTCCATCCAGTTAGGGATTTTGACAGCCAAGAACGGATGAAGCAGTGTCTGAACATGCTTCCTAGGCTGCGAGACCGACTGGAAAATATTCATCCAGATTATTTTTTTTTTCTTTTCTTTTTAAATCTCACTTCCCTCTTCCAGCTGCCAAAAAAACAACTGATCCTGTTTTGGGAGGTAACCATTTCTTGCAGAAGGGAACTGCTCTTCCCTAGGCTTACAAAGACCAGTAGCAAACTCCACCAATTGCTACCCAAACCCACACAGACAAACCAGCCTCTGGAGCTCAGGTGCAGAGACGAAGGAAAACAAAAGAGGCCAGGCAAGCGGTGGAAGGGAGATGATCTTTTAAAAAGTTGATAATCTGCAAATATTTCACAGGAAAGTGGAAATACTTTTAATGAAGCGAGCTTGTGGAAGGGCTCTGCTCCTTGGACAGCAGGGAGACAGAAAGCATGCCTCCAGGTTCTCTTGGTTCTCCAAAGCACGCCTCTCCTGCGTGAAGGTCCTCTTGGGTCCTTCTTGTCATAGTGACACGAATTTCTGTTCAAACTTATGTATCCTGGGAGAGTTTTAATCAAGCTTTTCCAAGTTAAACTGTTTGCATACTTTGGAGAAATCCTGTGTCTCACACCCTTTCTTGGCTAGTACAGTGCCTGAGCACTTCTACCACAGGCTTCAGTTGCCTGAGGATTACAAAATTCTGCCTTTCTTGGAGAGGAAAACAGAATCAATCTTCTTGGATTTTTCCTTGAACAGCAGACAGGACTGGACCGTAGGCATGGGAAGATGCCCTATGCCTGCCCAAGCACCAAAACTGTCAGCGGACGACTCGGTGACACACACCCCCCCCACCCCCCGACAATGAACTAAACTCATGCAGTATTTGGAAAGCAAACAAGATTTGATCACTTCTGAGCATCTAGACTGCAGTAGAACATGACAGGCTAGATGTATTTCTCTTGCCCCTTTTGTCTCCAAGTTACCTCCCTCAGACGTGAGATCTAAACCCCAGGAGCTCACAAGTTTTGCCACTGTTTTATCAGCTCTCAGCCAACAGTACGTGTGGGGCAGGAGAACTCTACCCAGCAGCTCCAGCTAACTCTGGCAAAAGCAGCTCTTCTTTAAGGTAAAATAAAAGCAGTGGTAAGCAATCGGTTGTCCCATGGGTACATATCCCACATAGCAGCATGTCTTACAGGGTGAACTAGTTCTCTTTAACCCAAGTTGTTGTCTACTTGAAGATCCCAGGCTGAACCTTTGGGAAGGCTGAAAAGAAACTCCACAGAGGTGACCATCCCACCAAAAGCGCTCTGGTCCCGTGACAGCAGCCCAGGCAGGACCTGGCTGTTTCAGGCAATTTTGTGGGTGACTGCATCAACCTTGTTTCCTCAAACACCTTCCCAGCTACAACTTCCTCCCTCGAGAGAGTTTGACTTTTAATCTAGAGTCCCATTGTTTTTCTCTCAGTTCCTGAACTGTGACTCTCTTCATAAAACCAGTTTTGGCAGGCTCAGACAGAGGTTTGTCCCACCCCAAAGAGCCAAAAGGCTCTGTCATTGTCCTGTAACTGACATGAAGTATTTACCAAGTGGTGGCTTGTCACAAATAATCCTTTTCCTCTGTTTACTTTTTCAGGCTGCTAAACGCAAAGCATCCCAATAACCTAGTTGACTTACGCATTACGAGAGAATCATTTGGTATCAAAGTAAACCCAAACAGAAGAAAAAGAGGAACTACAGCATGCTGTGTCCTTCATATACTGCAAGATTTTGATCCAAAATGCTTAATCCCATAAAATACCTTCCCAATATAGCTTGCTGACGCATACTGGTGGGCAGAAGAGACCAAACAGAAAAAACTGTCCCAAGCAGTCTGCAATAGTCTTTCAGTCTCCCAGGAGAGAAGGTCTCCACAACAGTGAGAGCCTGCAGTAGAAATCTTTGTTTCTAATGTGAATGACTAGAGAGGAGAGAAACAAGCAAACCAACCAACTAACCCCTTAATGAGAAGCCTTCCGCGGGGAAAAAAAATATAAGTAGTTCTAGTAATTCTTGGGTTTTCTTCATGTATTCCAGGCAATTTAACAAGCACCATCAAGCCAAATTCCAGTCGAGAAAAGTCTTGGAGAAACCCAAATGGGTGACGTACGTAACTAGGTCTGAACAGACATAGTCATTCTGAGTTATTTCTTCTTTTTGGCCCCTTGTTTTTCTTTTAAAGCAATGTGACTGCTCCCTGTAGCAAACATAAGCCTATAAGGGACATTCAACTGAGACTGAAAGATGGAATATTCCTGTAGACAGAGCATATTCTTCTTTCACTGCTACTACTAAACTTAGCTTTTTTGAATACTGATGACTTGTCCAGCAGTCTCACCTGGATCCAGATGTTATCAGGCTTTTAATACGATAATCTGGAGGACTCTGGAAAGTGACGAGGTTTTATGGAGAAGGAAGGTTTATTTTCACTTTTATTACAAATTTAAACTTTGGGTTTTTTTCAAAGCCTCAGAAGCTACTTAGTTCAGGCTGGGTAGCCCACCAGAAAGTTACAGAAGAGACTGTGAGAACAGAAGGCAAATTTCTCCCCTTTCCCCTGCCTTTTTTTTTAATTTTTTCTGCTTTATGAGCGGTGTTACGAGCAGGGCAGATTTCAATGAAATCTTGGACTGTCATCTTGCTGACCTCAACCCCAGCTGCCTAAACCTTTGCAACACTGCTGCCCTTGCCATCTACAAGTGAGCAGACATCAATTATAGCTCGTTGATTACAAAACAGTCAATCTGGTACGAGGAACTAGATCTGTTCGACTGCCTTGAACACTGTTTAAAAGACAGCTTTACTTCTCTCTCTCCCTAGTGTTTCGTTTACAGGAGCAGGCTTGGTATCTCAATCCGGGCACTAAAATGCTGCAGAGGCTACTGTGCTTGCAGGACTGCCTACGCCACACACACGCTACTGCTTCCACCAGACAACGCTTTTTTTAGAGGGACCTCCAAATTACTAAGCACATGCCAAAACATCTCACACCACTTCCTTATCAGGAAAGGCCCTTTTTCAGTTGCCTTTTAAAAATGGAGACAGAATATCAGAGAGCCACCAATGTCACGTTAATAAAGTTAAAGCAGAATTTAAACAACTATTTTATGTCTCAAAGCACATCTCACTATACTCACCTGCTACACAAACAGAAAAAGAACAAAACAAAAATGAGTTCTTTACCTGTACTCGAATCAATTTGATTATCATCTCTCTTCCCTTCATTTACTGACTCGCTGACAGGCTCTCCTTTCCAATTCATTATCTTTGAAAAACCACTTGAGAGAGAGGAGAAAATGCCACGGATGAAATAGCCTTGCTGTTCGGAGTCCACTGAACGCACGGCTTGCAGAAAAGGCTTTGCATTCCTGTTTCCAACGTGTGGCACGGGTTCAGACAGAGATCGGTTGAAAGGAACCCGAAATGGTCTAGTCCTTGCCTGGAAAAGTGTCTCCATTGGGTCTTCGTGGAGACCATCAGCACTGGAAGCAGCCATGCTTGCAGAACTTTTGGCAAGACTTGGATCACTGCATTCCCCCTTCAGGCTGCAGGAGTCCTCTCTTTTGGTTATCCTCCAGGGAAGGCGAGGATGTGTCTGCCACCTGTATGCTCTGATAGGTTTCTCTGGGTCAGAACTCATTTGTTTATTCATCTTCTTGTTTTTCATTTGGTCGTACCAATGATAGTCCTTCAAGGCAGCAGTGCCAGCATCTTGTTCCGACAACGATCTTCTGAAGGTCCTGGGAGTGAGACTATAGTGCTTTTTGAAAGCACTCATTTTCCACCCCTTGAACTTCAGCTCTTAACTTACACTTCTTGTTGCTTAATAGTCATATAACTGTAGTTCCTCACTCACCATTTTAAAATCACAGTCACTTCGTTCACTGCTGTGAACTGCAAGACAGCAGAGGTTCTTTATGAAGATCTTGAGCATCAATCCAGAACCAGGTATTTCTACTTCTCAGCAAGGACATGCCCTCATCTATAGCAAGACGACTTCTCACGGCACATGAAGCCTTGCTATGCTTGCTGCCGCTTCCTGCACTGTCACATCTCTGCACCAAGCTTTCAGGAAATGACTAAAAGAGCCCAGCCATGAAAACCCACAGTGGTGTTCTGCACCAATCACGCTTCACTTTTTTCAGTCTACATTAAAGATTTGGTTAAAAAAAAATAGAATGTGAAAGTACTTCACTCTAGGGTCACAGCAAAGTCTCAGAAAAGTGCTAAAAACTGCAGTATTCAACTTAGAGTCATGCACATTATGCTCTTCAGTTAAGTAGTAAAGTATGTAACTATATATATATAAAGTTAAGAATGAAGTTATATACAAACCAAAGATGATTCCTAGATTTTATATTTACCAGAGGTACGCTGTATCACCTAGGAATAACTCAGAGTTGGCTTTTAGAGAGAGGGAAAATAGGCAGATTCATCAGAATCGAGCGCTGGATACCCCAGAGAGGAAGGCAAAGGGGAGGAATGGAGTAAGGAGAAGAAACACCACAACACAATGAAGTGAGACTGTAAATACACCACAGGGAAATAAGTAAAGGGGAGGAGAAAGGGGACAGAGGGTGGGTGGGACTTTGCCAAATATAGACTGAAGCAAAGGGAAGGTTTTGAGGCATGATCCTCTGGCAAACAGAACAGGACAGCATGCAGATTTTCCTTTTTCTCTCCCACCCCCCTTTTAAAAAAAAAAAAAAACAAAAAAGCACCAAACCAAAACCAACAGAATAGGGTTTTATTTTTATAAATCTAGTTGGAATAAGCGAGATGGAAAAAATAGTCCTATCTGTTTAACCAAGAGGAAAAAAATCCCTTGCCTTCTCTACCATTTAAGAAACAGCTGACTATTTTAAAAATCTCATAAAGAAAATATCCACTGGTGAAGTCAGACCATGCTTGCCAAGTTTTAGACCAGAACACTTAAATCTCAAGTCTACTCAAATCCCTGAAAATAGGGGGTTTATAATGGAAATGCTGACAGACCCTTGGCAATCAAGTGACAATGAAAACTACTTCTCTGGTTAAATAAAATGATAATCTGATCTGGCAGACCAATAAAGCTTCACTGACCCACTATGGGATCTCGCCTTTAAGCTAGGCTGTATTCATCAGCCAAAGTACATTCCTGACAGTTGCAGATGCAAAATCTTCCTTACTTATGTGTATATATGGAAACGGGTATCACTGCTCCCTAGAACAGGGCTGGAGTTCCCCAAAGATCCCCATCATCCAGAGAAATAATCTCCTTATTCAACAGCAAGTACCATTCTTCAATTAGAAGCAACAGAAGTGACTATCCAAAGTTGCCACGTTCAAGAAGTTACAACAAATAACTTCAGATGCAAGAACAGCTCAGACATTGACTGCAATGCAAATTCTGCATCAAAAATAATGATGCTGACTCTTGCGCTCCGTAGGAAGTCACGCTGCTCAGAGCACGAGTCTTAAATGACAAAACGCATGTAAACAAGAACTCTGCTACAATTTCCATCCAGAGCAATGATCTCCTCAAGAAGGCATAAGGAGCAGTGAATGCGGGTAGAGATGCAAGTACTCCCAGTGTGACAATTACAGAATTCACCAGGAAAAAGTTTGCTGGCTCTTGTCTTCTGCTTCTTGACTGCATGGGTTGCTGATCACCCTTTAGAGCAGCCTATCTGGTCCCATGGACTTGCATGGGTTGAATTCTTCCCAAGCAATTCTCAAGTAACTCCTGACCTCACCTTCATCCACTGCCGGTAGTTCTTTTCCTTCTTGATCCCTTTCACCAAACACAGAGGCCTGAGATTCCTTGTTTCTGAAGGCTGAGGCAAACACAGCACTGGGGACCTCAACTTTAACTGGATCTGGTGGATCTGCTGTTACCAGATCATCCACCCCTTTCAGCAACAGGCCCCTGGTTTCCCTCTTGAGCCTTTTACTACTAATGTGGCAGTAGTGCTTTGAGCAAATGCTTTCAATTAGTCAGTCTGGTAAAGTAGGTTTTATGGAACTTCAGAAATAAGTATAAATAAATACAACAGATGACAGTGTGGTTCACTCTAATGGCACAAGCCATAATCAGCAGAGAAAACTGAGAATGTGAGGCAGGTTTCTGGTCAGCTCTGCAAGCCTTGCCTGTACAAGTTTCTGCTAGCACATCTACATCTACTTTTGGTTCGGGAGCACAGAAGGGCAGGAGAGGACAGAAGAGAGAGGCAGACAGTGCAGTAGCTGAAGTCCTCCTGGGATTTGCTCGCTGTGGATTTCTAGCACGCTTTCTAACTCCTGTTATAACAACCAAGCTGAGCACTCACACAAACCACGTTTTGAAACAGCAGTTTGAAAGCACTTATCTGCTGTATCAGAGGACTCTGTATGACCAGCAGCAATGACTCAACTCGGTTAATACGACACCAGCTGCATCAAGGTTATTCTGAAGCAGGGATTTGGCACAACAGCACTTTGGACAGAATGAATCTTTAGGCGAGACACTGGTCTTTGCATGAGGACAGATATGATCATCAGTACTGCTCTCATCCTAGTTCTCTTTTTCACCACCCCCCTGTATACATCTGACCGTATGCGGAAAGATCATTTCATCTCCTTCCCAACACAGCTTGCGTTCCATCAATCACCGACTTCCACAGACCACCCCTTTCAGCACTGGAACACAGAGAAAGATTAACCCTGTATCAAGTTACAGCATGAAGCAACGCGCAAAACCAGTTATGGGTTAACTTCTGCTTAAAAATATTTTTATTGGTGCGGCCAGGGGTTGGGCAACAGTTCTGTACAGAATTAACAACACAGAGAAAGTCAGGCTTCAATAAGCACTCAACATGAAGCCCAGGAACATCAAAGTTACAGTGTAGTTTAAGTTTGAATAATGTTCAGAAGGGTCTTTAGTTTTGATTTCGTGTTACCACTGCTCAGACGAATGCACTTTGTGATCAAAGAAAACGGCTGTCCAGCTGCCTTCACTTAGCCGAGATTTCAGTGTACTCTACTGAGGGCAAAAAGATCTTTCTCAAACTGCTTCTAAAAACGGTATACAAGGCTTGCATGTTTATTGACATAAAAATCACTGATACACAAGTTTGCTTAGTCTACAAATAAGACAATTCTTTTAAAGTGCGAGCTCAAAAATTTTAGCCTGGGCTTTGAGTCAAACTGGACTCTCTCTTCCTTATACACATCATCAATAGCAAAGATGATGCCCAAAGAAAGCCTGTGTCTATACTAATCCAATGCCATCAAGTTAAAACCAGTCTCCCTTGGCTCCAGCATTTCTTGTGTATGTATAACATGCAAGAAAGTAATTCATGTAGCAGAACTTTCTCCTTGATCCCCAGTCCAGTTACGTACGTGAAAACCCAAGTCCTTTCAGCGCAGTTCATCCTGGGAAGCATTTACATGGTCTCACTACGGTAGAGAAATCAACTCCGCAGCAGTGACTGCTAACGTACTGGTTATGCGAGATCCCTAACCACACAGAGCCACCCACTCAGCTGTCAGCAGGTAAAATAATTACAGTGGAAGAAAAGAGCATGTCAATTAACTTGAGAAAAATCTGGAATTTTTTCATTTATACCTCCTGGTTTTAATATCTACTGCATAAAAAAAGTCATCCTCAGCTAGCAAATTTTCCTCAGAAGTTGGGTTTTTAAGTAATGTTTGCAGTTCATTGTGCCAAATCATTCATTTAGCTGTTTCAGAAATTACTATTTTCTTCCCAACAATCCAGTCATTTAATCATCTGATTTGACATGTTTAACAGCATATATTTCACTACTCTAGATATCTAAGTAATTTATGCACAAAATGCAGATTTGCTATGTTGGAATATAACTGTATTTCAGCTTTAGGATTATATTGGGAAAACAATCTTTCTTAACTTTATAACAACGTTTCACAGAAAACATACACAAGCTGCACTACATTTTCACCAAGCTTATGAAGAGAATTCTTTGGCAACAGACTCCTGCGTGGGCAGCCCAATCCCCACCATTTGGCTTTTCAAAAAAACTAGCCAGTTCTGATGCACAAAGCTACAGAAATTCCTCAAAAGGACCTGTCGTTTAATAAATACTACCAGCCAATTAAAATTTAAAAAAAAAAAAAAGGCAATGCCACAAAAAAACAACTGCATCATTGCCAAGCAGCTGGAGGAAGAACCTGTCCCTCATGATAAAAATTAATGTTTAATGATTGCTTGGTCCCTGAAAGCTGTCTAGGCACAATGTGTAAAATTTTAGTTCATTTTCAGCATAGCTTATATTGAGAAAAAGATGAATTGAAACCTCCCATGACTGAACTACTCCATTTTAAATTAGTTTTGGACCAAGCACAAACTTACCAGCTTCTCATTTTTTAAAACATTTGGCAAGACATGGAGGAGGAGGGAGGAAAGAGAAGAGAGTTAAAAAAACCCCAAACCCACACAACTATCAAAACCCATGACAAACCCTGAACATTTATTCACCACACTTGGGTTTTCAACCAAGTTGTCTCTTCTAAATCATAAAGAAGGTTACGAAGGTTAAGAAACCACCACTTCTGAGAAGATCCCAGACTAAGCCCCCAGCTACCGGCCATCAAATGATTTCTTTAACACGTAGAAAAGCAAAACAAATTGCACCCTGCATCCTCCCCAGAGAAACTAGAAGGGATGCAGTCAGGCAGGGATCCTGAATTTTGCAGTCTACCTCCCCTTTGCTCCTTTACCCTTCAAAACTAACTTCAAAACCAACGCTCGCAGCAGTGGAACAGTTCACGGAGGAGTAACCAATATACAAAGCAGAAACCATCACAAATACCTTCCAATCGACCCAACTTGACATGTAGCTAAATAGCAGAGAAGATGAAAGATTTTTCCTTCCCTTTAAATTAGAGACTTTTCAAAATATTAAGTTTTGTTTATGCAAGGCTAAGTAATTAATGACCTAACATCCCCTTCCCATCTCCTATCGCCAAGACGCATCTGTTTCCCGCTGCAACACTTCCTGCAGGTGGATATCCCTTCTCCTCAGCTCAGCGCAGACCAGCGCACCTGACTTACTTGACCGCTTAATATTTCGTGCGCGCAGAGGACAAATGAGATAGCACCTTAAAAATCGCTGTGTTTGGGATCAGAGTGACTGGAAGAGCAAGGCTTGCTGGAGTTTGGAATCGGCATGGTTGGAACACAGATAGCTTAGCAAGCCCAGAACAGAGGTGCTGAGAGTAAAGCTGTCGCCTGTTTATCTGACAAGCTTTGAGCTAGCACCGCGTATCACTGACCACCCAGAAACCTCACCTACCCCAGACACATCAACTGAGAACGCTGCTTTCACTATCACTATGCTGAGACTGAAATGCATCCATGAACAAGCTAAATGGTGACACCAGCACATTTAAACGCCTGAGCGCACCCCATTTTCTGAAGTTTTTGTGCAAAATCATGCTGTGTTGTACAGTCATCGCCCTGTACTTCCAACACTTTACCTTTCACTGTAGCCAAAGCTGCAGTTACGCCCAGGGACAGGACAAGAGGTAACAGGCACAAAGTTGAACACAGGAAGTCCTTTATTTTTGAGGGTGGCAGAGCCCTGGCCCAGGCTGCCCAGGGAGGTGGTGGAGTCTCCGTCTCTGGAGACATCCCAAACCCGCCTGGAGGCGTTCCTGTGCCCCCTGCTCTGGGTGACCCTGCTCTGGCAGGGGGTTGGACTGGGGGATCTCCAGAGGGCCCTTCCAGCCCCTATCATTCAGGAATTCTGTCATGCAGACTGACTCAGGTCTGCATTTGCAGTGGCCTAATATCTGAAGGCAGGTACCAAACAACCGTTCAAGTTTTCTGTCCTCAAATTCTTCTGCGCTTTCTCTGCTGATACGAACTCCCCACCTGAAAGCCTCCTGGCTGCGTTTCTCCATGCTGTTCCCGTGATCTGCATGAGAAGCTGCTACAGACCCGTCAACTGAGCAGAGCAGAGAGAGATAACAGAAATTTATGAGATACTGGTTTTTGGATGGATGCCAGGAAAAGTTAGCAAGAAAATCCCATTTCAATACATCGCAAATAAACCTGCAGAACAGCAATGCCAGATTTTAATTTCACTAGCAATCTTTTGTTGTTGTTGTGGTGGTTGTCAACAAAACACAACTCATGCCAAGTTTCAAGGGCCTTAAAAATGTACATTTAGAAGCTCTCCAAGCGCGCGCAGCGGCTTTGCAAGCCCACACATGCAGCTGCGAGCAAGGCCAGCCCAAGCTAGCCAAATATTCTAGCAGCATGCACTGGTGCAAATAAACAAATTTTTAACCTGAAGGTTATACTTTGTAGCACGGAAAAGTCATAACAGTAAAAAGACTCATTTGTGGTGAGTGGCAGCGCTTGCCTTGGAAATTTGTGGAGATTTACAGGTTTCTGTAAGGCAGGCAAGCCCTCAGCCCCGACCTGAGACACTGCGGCTCCCACAGGTCTGGCTCCTCTGTGAGCTTACCACCCTGCCGAGATGGGAAGCCACCAACACACACAGGGGGCTCAAGCCGAGAGGAAACCCTCTGGAGCCACGAATCACCAACTTCAGCCCCTGCAGAAAGACGAGTGCACTGACCTACCTCACTGACAACTTCTGCAAGACCATCCTTCAACTACATTAACAAAGAAGCGCTTATCACCACTCTGACAGCCATTTCTTCATGATTACAGGTTGGTCTCGGTACCACCTGAAATACCATACACAAGCTACTGATTTAGGTTTTTAATAATGGCTTTTTCCACCAGGCAAAATTACCTTTCCCTCACCTCTTTTCCAGTTGAAGTATTTTGGATTTTTTATTTGTTTGCGAGGGGGGAAGCATTATTCCTGCAACCTTAAAGGTTTACCAGCAGAACACAGTTTTATTGCTAGCTGTGATCCTTGCATGCATCAAACCAATGGCAGCTTGAACATTACTAAGAGAGGAAAAATAGCCATACTATGTAGGCATGTTAATAGCTAAACATCTCAAAAATGGTCTTGGTAACTATGCCCGAGTAGCAGGTGCCTATATTCAGACCTTTCCAGCCTTTATTTTTAAGTAACCACATGGAGAAAATAATGAAAGAAACAACCAAAAGAGAAGGAAAAAGAGATGAGAGGGAGAAAAAAAGAGAAGTTATGAAATTTAAATGACCTTCTAACCAGAAGAGTTCTTTCTCCACAGGCTGCCTGTCGGTAACAGTCTTGAATCAGTGCAAAAGCCAGAAGACAGGGACAGTGATGAAGCGCTGAAATGAAAACGTACCGTCTGCCAGCCCGAGAGAGCTACGAGCCCGGCGCCAGGGCTGGAGGAGATTTCACAACTGGCAACAGCGAGCAGAGCCAAAAGATGAAGCAAGGTGACCTGCAGGCACTAAAACAGCACAAGACTGGGGGAAAGAAAAGAGCACACCTTCTTTGACTAAGACTATCTCTGTATTTGCAATTTAAAGAATGATTAAAGATGTCCAGTACAGGACACTGCTAGAGATCACATGGCAATATCGCAAAGAGATGAACCTGTATGTCCTAACACCGAGCCTGAACTAAGAATGTAAATGAAATCCCTTAAAAAGTAATATTAAAATGTGCCTGATGGTAATACGTACAAAAGAGGCTCTCCCAAAATGAGAAAGATATAGAATAATTTCAGCCTTCAAAGAGAGAGGATGGAGGGAGAGGGAAGGAAGATAATTTCTCTTTCAGAGACTATTTAGGGAACTAACCTGTGACACGTGCACACACCTTCTCACTACAGGATAAAAAAAGAACCAGACATTGTGAAAAAGGATTTGCACAAAGCAGGAGTCATTGTATCCCAGGCAGAGTCCCCAGCCATTAAAGCTGTCCTTCTGAGGACTGCTGTCTGTCAGCTGGACAGGGAGGCTGATGTCCAGACCTTCAACACACAGCGAGCCATGCCCACAACACAAGCGCTTCGTTTCTTTCGTGTCTTTTCATTCGTTATTCCTGTACCAGAGACTACTTCTCTTTCAAGTTCCAAAATAACTTTGGTTTTGTTTCATTAGGTGTGAACACTGCCTTACCAGATGACAGAACTGCCTATTTCTGAAGTCAATCCTTCCCAAGTTGAGCATGCAAAGTGCCATTTGTAGAAATGTGCAAGCGGCACTTCCAGTGGAGAGCCGCTGCTCAGAAATCTCTTTAAAAAAACCAACACAATTATTTCCATTGCAAAAATGGAAATTTTGACCAAAAGGTTTAACAGGACCAGGAAAAAAAAAAAAGAAACAAAACCCTCCAAACTGCATGCTCTTGCTTAGAGCAAAATCCTCCCCAGTTGACATTTTAAACCTTCAGATAGTTTTCTACAAGCCTCTTTAGGATGCTACTATCACAGTCGTCACACTTAAAAAGAAACTAGCTTTCGGAAACAAGCCACTAGTAGTCCACAAATTACTGTCAGCCCTGTGAAATGACACGCCAATACCCAGCTATGACCAAGGTCATGGGAGGCAGCAGTTTCAGTAAAGATACTTTTGTCCCCCCCTTTCTTGATGTAAAACTATTGTTAAAAAAGTTACTTGATTAAAACATTCCTCCTCAAGGCCTTCATATTTACTCACTTCATCTGTAAAAGGGAAAATGAGGTGTTATTTGCTATTTTTACCTTGACCACCCGAGCTCCATCCTCACCGAGCGGCACAGAACTGCTGTGAACAATAAAGTCTGACTTTGAAATTGTATCTTGGAGTTTCAAACCAACCTGCCAACAAGCCAAAACTGTTGGCTCTAAATACAAAACACAAAGACACGTTGCGTTTTACAAATACATAAACAACCACTGAAGCTAGACTAAATTAACGAACACGCGTATTCCAATTCAAATAGAAGGCATGGCACTTGTATGGCTTCACTTAGTAACTTATTATAATCTCTGCCTTATAAAAGGGTTCTTACTCACATGAAACCCTCATATACCAGTAAGACATAAAATCAGGGTGTAATCAAATCTCCCCAGTTTTATGTAGAAATCCCTTGAGACTTCAATCTGCAAAACTGAATGTGAATAATTGCATCTATTTTCTAATAGAGACCATGTGCCTCAAGAGTCAAGTACACAAGTTTTCAAGAGGTCTGCATAATATTTTTGGAGGTATTTCTACTTCAAATAAGCAATCCAGTTAAGCAGAGATAAACATGCACACACATCAGTGACCTTGTTTAAACAATGCACCAATTATTGTGACAAATCTGGCTGCCAAATCTAAATATAGACTTTTAGGAAAAAACAATGGAGTTTGAGTAGGAGACAGACTTTTCATATTTACTGTTTACCTAATTATCCAAATGAATGTGCAATTTGGCCTCTCTCCCCTTTCCAGGCTGCATGACCACTTTCCCACTCGGAGCCAGGAGAGCTCTGGCTGTTACTGGAAACGCAGCGTGATCCGGCACATTTGATGCTACGAGTGGACTTGGTGCAATTTCAAAGCTTGCATCACAGTTTGGGTATGCGCGTCCTGCGCTTCCCCCAGACAGCCCCAGGCCTGACACAAGGCAGATAGGCACCGCAGGACTGAGTCACAGCCACACAAATAGGGATTTTATTTTTTATTTTTTTTTTTTAATGAAGGCATGGAGGGGAGGAATTAAAAATCCCATTCAAAACCCACTCTAGGTTTCCAACTTCGGGTGCCCAAGAAGGAAGTACGGGGAGGAGGGGGAACGGATTAAAAAGGAGGAGGAAAAAGTTCTTTTATTCAGAGTTATATTTTTTGACTATTACTAGTTTTGTTTTCTCATCGTGCTACAGAAACTAGACCTGTGTGAATTAATGCAGCATTATCCTTTCTAATTTTTGCTAAGCCCATGCTGCAGTATTAACCTAATCTTCTTACATAGGACACGGCAGGGCATTGGCCCCCCTCCCCCTGCCCCCCAGCCCTGCTGTGGCTGATGTTTTTCCACCACAGATATTCCTGACTACACCATACATCCAACTATACATTCGCTCCTTCGCCAAACCATGGAGGCACAAGTAGAATTCATCCCTTTTGTATTGGGAAGCAAAATCTACATCCTGAGGACACTGAACCTGAAATCTTGATTTGTCACGCAGCATCCTAAGGTAATGCAATTTGTAACCAGAACGTATGCGAAGGAACACCACTGAAACGCTTTCCCTTCTTGCTAAAAATACTCACGACTTAAAGTGCCTTTGCCCTTCTTGATCTATTGATATTTATAAAAGTAAAGCTTGATTTTGCTGGGGAGGCTGAGGCTAGAGGAAAGAAATCCACGCCTGCTATTCCGCCCTCTATTTTAGTTCGTACCAATTATGTAGCACATTTATTGTTTCAAAACAAGTTAAAACTAACTTGAATTATTTTAACAAGTTTCTCTCTCCAGCTGTCATTGCTAGGATTATTGTCAAACTATTTTTTTTATTTCCTTTCTCCACGCTTACACAGCAAGGCCAAACCCATTTGTGACTTCCCTCTCTGGATGCAAGTTGCCAGGCATAGATCAATTTCACAGAAATATAATGACTTACAGTAAAGAAATCATTTGGAAAAAAACCCCAAACTTATGGAGCTCAACTTATTTATAAATATCTTCAAAAAGGAGCCTGGAAACATTCCACCCCAGGCCTGGGATGCACGAGGCAGAAGTGGTGGGGAGTGGCAAGGGAAGAAGCAGGCAGTACAAGGATTTTTATTTTTTTTTTGTCTTCAAGTTTTGTTTTCTTCTTTCCAAAAAAACAAGAAAGGCCAGGAAATCCTCCCAATTCGGCATTCCCAACACCACCACATTAGACGAATACAAGGTCTTCACTTCCCGTTCCCTCCTCACTTCACAGCAAGCAAGGACAGAGCAGGACAAAGCCGACGTCAGATCCCACAGGGACGCTACAAACAGAGAAAAAGCCCCGTAGGTCAGCTCTGCACAAGCTTGGGGTTATACTGTTTGTTTGGGTAACACACAACAACTTCTCCCATACCAACGCGTGCACTTTTTTAAGTATGAAAACCCAGATGAGGTCTTAAGAGTCAGGAAAGCTTTTCCTCCACTTCTCATCTCTGAACCAAAGATTAACCAGCCAGGCCTCCTGCAAACGGCCTCCTNACCATCACCAGCTGGCAGAACTTTGGGGTAGAGATGGTTAAAAGGGAAGGAAAAAAAACCAAGCCACCCCAAAGCTCAACCTTTTCCCCACCTGCAAGCCCCTTTTATGGAGGTCATGGGGGATAAGGACCCATCTACCTCTGCTGCTGCTCACACCAGTAATGGCAAAACACACTAAAAAGTCTCATTTCCAAGCCATACCCTAGGCTTCCGCTTTGGAGTGGCTGTGCAAAGCCCCTGCCCTCCCGTATCCCAACGGCAGAGCCAGGCACAAATAGCTCCACACTAGAAGGTGCTGGTGGCACAGGATTAACATACGATTTTGAGACCCGGGGAGAAGTTGCATGGTTTTGCCATCATGCAGTTGGCATGATTTCCAGCAACAGAGGCCAAAAATCACCTCCCTGTATAAATATACATGTAGGGACACGAGGATAACTGAAACCAAAACAAAACCACATTTCTCCTCTCTGAAATGCTGTCGAGCTATCAAGTCCTTTTATCCTGTCAACTGTCTAAAAAACTGACAGAAGAAAACTGAGTATTACTCAGGAGTAAACTGGAACAGAGGAAAAAAAAAACAGGGATAAATAAGAGCTTATCTTCTTAAAATATAAACCCCTCAAGGAATATAATTTGCTGCAATTAAATATAAAAATACAATCCCCAAGATAATCCTTAACAAATCACCTTAAGAGTTTAATAAGTTGTGGTTTGGTTTGGGGGATTTTATTTTTTTTTTTAATGCATGTTTAAACTGACTTGTGTTTTAAACTGACCTGTCAAACCTACTTCTGAACTTCTCACAACGGATGAACAGGGGAGCCCGAACAGAAAGTCTGCAAGACAGGTTAGTTTCTAGGGCCACTGAAATAAACATACAAAACCTCTTTGTCAAAATAGTTAATTCTTAAACTAGGAAGAAGTCTCAGGTCTGAGCTGCTATCATTCCAGAGCGTGATGTATTCAGACGCAGCGACATCACCGCAGGAAGCTGAGTATCCTGCCATCCAACTTTTTGACTCTGGCTCTCCCAGATCAACAAGAAATTCTTGACAGCAAAGTGCTTGAAAAGGGCTGATGATGCTATAGATATTTACTGTTCTACAGTAATTACACCATCGCTTTTACACTGAAGACAGGTTTAATTGCTGATATTTAAAATAACCCTTATACACTCCTTCGATATAAAAGGTTATTTTACCAAGCTCTCTTTTGAGTTTCCTTGTCTTTCCTTTCTGGGTCACCAACGTTTAGATACAGGCTCTATTTCCTGTGCACAGACAGCATGAGCTCTTTTTTCGGTATTTTCTTACTTGCTTTGTTCCATACACAGAAAGATGTTCCCCAACCAGCAGAGAAGCGGAATGCTCTGTTCCCAGAGCAGGGATGATTCACTGTCTACTCACAAGACAGGGTGTAAGATCTCGCGCCCTTCCCCCCAAATCCCAACCATTTTGCAAACTTTCAGTGTGCCTACATTAAGTGTTTTTTTTTGTCAAGTGAACAAAAATTTCACATTTCCTGCCAAACCACATTCAAATCTTAGAATGTACACCCAATTCAGCATGTCTTAGTGAAAACTCCAGTACGTAGAGATCGAGTTTGCAAAGCTGTAATGGCCAGCTTGACAGAAGGAGGATGATTTAGACTGTCAAGTCCAGAGAGAATCAACGTGATACCTACTTGTGTATCCTGAATTGCAGAAGTACAAGCAAATCCCAACAAGTCCAAAACTCATTCCTCACACTAGACTGCTGTTGTACCCTGCAGAGGCTTTGCTTAGGAGGTGACCTCGTGGTAGCGTTTTGTTATTCTGAGTTGCTTAAAACTTTTCACTTTGGCGATTGTGGGTTTACAACTTCATAGTTTAAGGTGGCACATCCGAGGAACCTGAGGCAAAGATGGGAGGACACAGACAAATAACTCTTAAACTGACTTTGTTACCGAAATCAGTCTATAATGGAATTTCAAGTCTACAAGAAGTTTTCCAGAAATAGCGCAAGATTTATACAGACAAGATTGCACATCAATTCCTTATTCAGAATCTTTTTGTCACATTCACTGGAAAAAAAAAGGTTGGATTTGTTCCTGTCCTTCATTCTTCTACCCTACCGGCTTTTTTCAGTTACTTTTTCCACTGCTCTTCCCATGTAACAACTATCAAGCACAACCAATAGATGGATTAAATCACACAAGCTTTCCTATTGCATTCACTGTATTTTTCACAGCTGAATAGTCCGTATCCATTCCATTCCAGTCCATAGAGATTTTAAGAGAACGCATATCACTGAAGTTAACAGGAGAGTTCACCCACCTGCACCGCTGCTTTCAGTCCCTTTTTGAAAGTCCTTCTTATAATCATAACTCCAGGCTATCAAATGAATTACAGTTCAATAAATTTAACAATGCAAGAAATATGTATTCCAATACTAATTTAAATCTCTTTTTGACACGTTTTAAAGTTGGCAATGAAAGGAATATTAAAATGAGAGCTTCAGCTCCTTTACCATAAGGTTCTCTAAATTTTGTACTATACAGTTCAAGGGAATTTCTGAATGAACCAGAATGTGGCAATTTCTGGATAATCCCACTGAAGCCAGAGGCAGAGGGAAGAAATCACTGCTCTCACATTCTTCTTCTATTATCAAATGCAATATAATTAAATGCAAGGATTCCTAGTAAAATAACTGAAGCCAATCGCCACAAACTACACTCCTGGGAAAGTTAAGTAGAATGAAAAAAACCAATGCAGCAATACAAAAGAGATTAGTGACACACAACACAATTTCTCCCTAAAGAAAAAGGAGGAATAAATGTATATTTAAAGCTCAGAAATTTAGAGCCAGGAATAAGAGGGGAAACATGACAGAGGAGGAAGAGGAAGGGAAGAGAAGGAAGAAACATGTATCTATTATCTCAAGATCTTAACTTCAGCTATTCCAGAAGGAGTAAAGAAGCAGCAAACAAATGCCACTGCAGCTTCTTCTGACACAGATAGGTCTAATGCTGCCATTACCTGGCTATACAAATTTGAAAATTCCTGTAGAGCTCTTGAAATCTGACAGCTAGAAAGCTGTAATTTAGCAAAGGTAGTTATTTTTCAGCACTTACTCAGGAAAAAGCTGAATTTAGCTCAAAGGAGAACTAGCCACTGCCTGTGATTGTCCCAGAAAGTAACTGGCGATGTCAAAAGATTCATGCAGGGACTTTTAAAGCTTTAAAATCCAGACACAAGCAGGAGATTCATGTTTGCAGTTTTTCTGCCTGGCCTAATTATAACTTTCAGCCCAAAAGCAACTTTCAGTATTAACTGAACTCAAGGTTTAAATTCACTCTTTCTTCTACCTAAACTATCATCTAATTTGTTATCTCTTCTCAAGCCCTACTAAGACTGGAAATCTCATTCTCCAAACTAATTCTCTCCCTTACTGTTATCTGTTAACAATCCTCAGGACTGCAAATTTTATCACCATAATAGAAAATACTGAGGGGTGAACACAAATGCTTTAAGTGTTTACACCATCAGCAATAACTGGTGTTTATTTACATAGTGGTAATAGTGGAGAGCTGGTTAGTGGAAGGCAAAATAGCTCCAGTCACAGCTGATATTGCAACTACCCTCTGCGAATTTCGGTGTATAAATACAGCAGTATTTAAAAAATTTATTATGTTCAGCAATTAAGGTAATTTAACATGGATAATGAAACATTTCGAAAACCATTTACCGTGTCAGAGAGGGACTGCAAACTTACTTTCACAAAGAAAAGTGGTGTGGAACAATACAAGTGGCCTTGTCGCAGTCCCTTGGTTATTCGTAGTGAAGAGAGACACAGATATATGAAGAACAGGAAAAAGTTTCCTTTTAGTATAAGATATCATCACAGACAATATTAAGTGATTTATTACTAATGAGAACTTTGCTTTTTTAGAAGCTAAAATGTTTTAATTTTTTCAAAAAATTAAAACAAGAAGTTATATTAGGTTCCCAGTAAACAGAAACTTATACACGCTATTTAAGATTTTGTACTTTACACTGCTCAATTTCCAATCCCTACTGCCATTATCTGCAGACGAAATAACACACAACATTCTTTGCTTAGCAAGGTTTAGAAGAACAATGAATATACAAGGTAATGCCATGTTATTTTTAAAGAGATTTATTTTTCTTTCTTTTTTTTTCTTTTAGAACATTAAAAGACTTTCTGAAGACAGGATTCTGATGGTCCCATGACAGAAGAATACAGCATTACTAAAGTCAAGCCAGACTTAAAATATTTACGACACCTGTACTGCAAGATTTTCTTTAAAGGCAACGCCTTTCTTAGTAAAGATGTTCTATAGCACACTCACTTGTATTGGCAGCATAAATGTCACTGCACTCAGGTGATTAAATTAATAGTGAAGATCCCTTAGCCACGCTGTTCTGATACGACAGCTTAGTGGCTACTGCCTTTAAAATCTGTACTGTTTCTTGTATGGCCATTTACTGTAAAGGTTCCCAGCGTTATCATCTTCATCAATCTGATATAAGATATTCCTCACGCCAAAAAAACCAACCATCCTCTGTGGTACCAGAGATCCCTGTAAGACTACCATTATTTACCTGCAAAAAGAAAGTAATGTTAAGATGATGCAGCCGTCAAGGCTGTTACTTTTCTGCTGTTTGAGAACTCTGATGTGACAACTTTAACTTTCACTTAACAGCTTCTTGCATCCACCATTACCCTGCACAAGCTTCAGACGACATGGCCGCATCATTTGTGGTGATGCAGCTGAAATAGTGGGTGTCATTTCAAACACTAACTAAAAGATAATGCAACACATGGTTATAAAATAAAGGATATTACTTAGCTAAGTCATTCTTTATGAGTTTTTGCTACTTTGCTGTTCTTTAACATTTTAAGTTTTCCATACAGTTTGTCTTTTTATATTCTTACAAGACAAACAATGATGTCACAGAACAGCCAATTTCAGTTGACTTAAGTGCCCCTTCAGCTAGGTCATGGCTTAAGCTAATTTCAGTTTATGTCAAATCCAAAAAACGGTTTGAATTTTCTCCTGCAGTTGTGGACCATCAGACACGCAAATTAAACAGCATTTTAAAAGTAACAGGGATCTCAGGAGAGGAGACATAAACACAATAGCATTTGTAAAGCTGGCAAAATGCCACTTGCCTACTTCGACCTTGACTTTTTGTTTTAAATAAAGATCAAAATCGTAGGATGTTCAGTTTCACCACCACTTCATGAAGCGTTCACAAGTTCTCTACCATAATCAACCTTAAACATATTTTTACAGAGGGGTAATTAAAAACCCCAACTGTTTCAAAGTAAGGGGAATGTAACTGCTGCTGAAATAGCCTCTGCCCGTGTCTATTTTTATACAGAAGTCACCACTGAGAAGTCCCTTAGAAAGACTGATGTTTTTTCATTTAGTTCATTAATCCTGAAATATCTGAAAGCTGCTTCCAGCTGTTGGTAGCTAAGCAAACACATACATTTCGAACATGCAAACCCAAGATCACTTTCAGATATCCTATAAGTAAAACTCTCGCTAGGAACTAAGAATGAAAGAAAAGATATTTTTTTTTTAGTGGCATGAGAAAAGTTAAATAAAGAACAGTGGTAATCAGACACAGAGCCTCATAGTAAAGCCAAAATACTCATCAGCCTATTTTGCTGCAGACTTTTCTTCTGCCAGAATTACACATGATAGCACAGAATAAGGTGTAGATCTATATTCCTGCTGCTCCCCATACTTTCAGCACAGGAAAATAAGTACTGTAAGTGTTCTTTATGCTTCCCTTACCATGTTTCCTTCCTGTGCCATTTCTTTTTCCATCTAACCACTCACTTAGTGGTTCCTTTTATCCATGCACTAGTATGACGATTTGGGCAATAGGCTGGGATTACAGAACTGAGGTCTCAGCACCCAACCTCCCCAAATGAAGAAGCCAAACTGGTTTCAAGCACACACTTTCAGTGAGGCAGAACGAGCGCCTGTCCCCTCTAACCTTTTCCTATGGGTACGCCTCTCTTGGGTCACCCTCCTACAAGCTGTATTTCGTACTATTCTTCTAGCATCTTTAACTTCCGAACATCCTGCAGATATTAAAAAAAAAAAAAAGTGCATTTAACACACAACCCCACAGCATAATGAGATTTAAGTCTCAGAAAAGCCTGTCCAGAGATTTTGAAATCATGCTGAATGTTGTCAAGCCAGTGCTTATTACATGTTTCCATACTGGCTGTGTTTCCTTCATCAAAGAATTGTGCTTTCAGACATTCAGACATTGATGGGCTAAAACTACTCTGAAGAAATCTATGCAAGTAAATCTATGCTGTAGTCATTTAATATCTCCTAGACTTCTCTACAAAAGAAACCCTTTTGTTCAAGTGAAATTTCAACTAGAATCTTTCCAATCTCTTTATCTCTGAAGCAAGGAAAGAGATTTATTTTCACTCACTTTCTTTTTGTAAAGTTAATTTACCTAAAGTCCCAAATTATTTACAGAGAGATTAGGGAGATCTCCTCTTCAGTTTCCTGTATTTGTCACGCCCGGTCCCTCACAATGTAATCAAGGAGATTACTCAGTTTCAAGTGGTATCTCTGCTTTCCCTAGAGGCAGAAATTCAGGATTTCTGAGAAGTCTTGAGTGAGCCAACAGAGACTAGTAAATTCGGGTTTAAAGGGCACAGCATTTGCCAACTCTTTCCCACCAATGGCCAAAGCAATACTTTGCGCATCCAATCCATAACTCCTATGCAAGAGACGCTGCTTAATCTGCGTCTGAACTGTCCCCTCCACAAACACAGGCTCAGTTGCAGCCTTGGGACAGACTAGCAGCAGCCAGTAACTCACACAAAAGTCCCGTTTTCCAAGAACAACCTTTCATTACAGTTTATACATCGGCAAAACTGGCACTTGCACAAACCTTACCACAAATGGCTCAAATTGTGCCCTCCTGTCCTTATCAAACCCTGGAGCAGAGAGAAGCTGCTCTGCTTGGGGAGGGTTGTGTGAGGCTCCAACAACTCAACAAATCAGTCCTAATTAGCCCACGTTATTGCAGAGCCTTCTGCCCTATTAAAGACTGATGCACTCAGATACGCTGCTGCAAAAATTGTTTCCTGCTGTGGCAGTTTATGATGTTTGCTTCACAGAACGGCAGCATGAGGAAAGGACGCTTGCACCAGAAAAGACAGAAGGCTAATAAAATAAATTCCTGAAATTTGAGCCTGCCTCTTAAAAACACTCACTGGTTACACATATAATCACGCTCCATAATTATTCTAATTTGCACAATTAAGAGCTGAATAAACACCATACATTTAAAAGGAAAACCCCAGGCATAGGCTGGTGTTGCTACTGGAGTATTTTAAAATGCAAAATACACAACAACACCGCTGATGACGATTCCCGTAACCACTGCAACACAAGTGCACCTAACCGAAATCCAGTTAGGCACTTGCCACCAAATCAAAAGAATAAGAGTAAAGCAATAGAATTGTTTCTCCTATAGCTTATTAGCATTGTTTTCTTCTCAATTCATCTTTTGGTAGTCACAACTGACACAACAGTTTACATGCTCCGGAGATGGCTGTCTCCTGCAAGATCCCCACACTCCCCCAAAACCTCCCAAATTAAAAGCCACCTTACTTATATGGATTGCTGCTGTTATTTAGCCAAGCTGAGGCAGAAATCCCAGGGGCAGGCTAAGGAACAGACTTTAAAAGTGACTATGCCCCATAACTAGCGCATTTCTCTGGATAACCATTTTTTCCACAGACAAAGGGTTTTGGCATTTCCACGTAGCCTGGAAATGGAAGATGAAAATAACAACAATGCCCAACAGCTCTCTGCCTGCTACCGTGTTTCTCCAAGGCGCCTAAGCCAACACTTTCTGATCAGTTATCTTCCCCATCAGACAAGATGTTTCTCATACTCACCGCTGAATGTCTTTGTCTGCACTAGCACCTTCCTCATCAGGCTTGCCATACCGGAATTTTTACCCGCGTTGTCTAAACCTGCTCAGGACCAAACCAGGTGGAAGAGTTCAAAAAAACCCACAACCGCCTGCATCTAGTCCCTGCGTCTCTGCTGACCCCTTGGCTTTTTCTACTGAGGCTGCACAGCGCCTGGATGGAGAAGGCAGAAAACACACACACGCACACATACACGTGTGCATGCACACGCACAGGAAGCTTGGAACCAAATCAGTATGAAACCTACCGACTTCCTTCTTCATGCTCCAGTATCTCTGCTGTAAACAAGCGCTGCACATTAGCTAAGCGAAGCCGAAAAGTCCAGCAGAGAAGGACAAAAGAAGGGAGTGGCTCCAGCAAGGAATAACTATTTTAAATACACAAACATCTTCCCATCAGATTAAAACTAGCTTTCAAATTAGGCAAATTCTGAAGCCATTGTTGTGACAGAATAACTCAAGACAAACAGGAGACACTGCTTCCTCCTCTGGAGAGGTCTCCTGAATTTCCAGTACGAAGCGTCCTGCAAGCTTTCCAAGTGCCTGGACGAAAGACTTGAGAAGCGTTCATGTCACTCCAGGGACAGAAGGCAAAGAAGGGGGAGACAGATGGAGAAACAAGCCCCAGAAGAGGCACCACGAGATACAACTGCTGCACCTTGCAGTGTACGTGCCATGAACAAGCAGGGGGATGCTTAGCTGTGTCTGGGTCAGACCATGTGGCTGGGGCTACCAGCCCTGCCCCACAAGCCAGCCACCAGCCCTCAGGAACAAGGCCAGCTTGGCAGGAGTGCGTGTGCGCGCCGGGATGAGGCAGGAGTCAACTGTAATCTCTGACAGTGTTTCGTAAAGAGCCTGGTTGTGTTTTGAGAGACCTCTGCCTCACCCTACACACTTCAGGCTCCTTCAGTCTTCAAGGGGTTTCCTCTACCATCTCACAGCATTTAACTCACAGCAGCTCCACCTCTGAGCAAACTGGGTAACGCTCCACCAGCGTGCATCAGACATGCCACCAAACCCTTTTGCACAGACCCAGAGGGCTCTAACATTTGCCCCACTGTTGGCAACAAACACCCTCTTGCCAGGTAAGGGAGCAGGCAGGTCAAGCTCTCCTGACCCAAAACGCTCCAAAGGAGGACGATGATGGCTTTGACTACCCCATCAGATCTCCAGCAGGCCCATGCGCTTGGCAGGCAGGATGAGCAAGGGCAAGCAGAGCCCACAAGAGCTGCTTCTGCCTACTGCTGCTCTCACAGATGTCCTGCTGCAGACTGTGACAAGCTGGGTGGCTCCGGAGAGCATCCTACCCTGTCTGTGGGGGGAGCGAGCCACACAGAGAACACTGCCCATCCTCTCCTGTTCTTACAGCAGGCCCTTCAAAGCTGCGAGCCTGCTGCCATGAGGGAGGCCTGCTGAGGTCCATCACCAAGGATCAGCCAAACAGTGACCATCCTCACCCTTGGCCGGGACACGCCACAGCAGCCTTTCTGCTGGCAGCAGCCCAGCTGATGGAAACTGCAAGTCTGGTGGACTTCTTCAGGAAAGACCGAGACACGTGTGGCTTCCCAGCACTAGAAACTTTTCCTTGTATGTGAAAGCATACCAAAGTTATAGCAGTTCTTGGTCTGGGATCTTCAGCAGCCAGTACCTTTATTGATACCACTAATGAAATAGTGCCTGACCACCGTGTGGTTTCTCAAACTAAGCCGCACAGCGGCCAGCACAAAAGGCGGAGTGAAGGGAAGCTGGCAGCTTGGCAATACTTAGCCCCAAGATGATAAGAAGTGGCTGTTTGAAAAAGCTGCCATCTTAAGCCTTTTCAGACAGATGTGTTATTTATCTTTCTATCAAAGACCACTTATCTCATAAAAGAGCTTTATTGCATCGAAGCTGAAACAGTGAAAGATCTGCGAGTACTCAAAGGTCCTTTTTATTACCACTTTGCGATGCTGGCTACTAAAAGATACTCCATTTTTTCTTACTCTCTTAATACAGCAACAGCAGATTCCACAGTTCACCTCTTCCCCTCCTCTTTCCACTCTTTCCAAGATAGACCAAATTCTCATAAAAGTAAAGTAAAAAATCGCTGCTATCCCTTAAGGCATGTAACTGTGAGATGAAGGGGTTGGGGTCAAAAGAGACAGAGCTGCTCTTAAAATCAGAGACTTCATATGAATCTTTCCAGGGTACAGGGAAGAAGTTTCACAACAACCCTCCACACAAGAGAGAGCAGTCCAATTACAGAGCAGCAGGGCAGCACAGGGCAAGCAGGGTGCAATCCCATCACTCTTCTGCCAAAGGGCAGCTGCTTCTTGTCCCACTGCCCAAGCTTAAAAAGCGACACTTCATTACAGAAGAACTGGACACCGTTTCATTTCCATTTCACCAGAAACAACGTGCTAGCATGTAAGATTTTGACTGAGAGAGCAACTCTCCACACTTGCGTCCCTTCGCTTGACCAGCAGCAGCCGTCCCATGTGCCGCAGCCAGACCATGCTATGCCAGAAGGTTTCATCCAGACGTTGTCTCACCTCTTAGTCCTCTCTCCTGACAGCTCCTGAGAGACCAGACAGGGAATTGCTCAGGCAAGTTGTTATTCTACCAAAGTCTTCCCCACTCATCTGTGAAGTTGGCCCTGTGATCAACCTCTAACATGATGATTTAAAAAAAAACCAAAAAAAAACCAACCTGAAAGGGGCCTACAGGAGAGATGGGGAGATACTCTTTATGAGGGAGTGGAGCGATAAGACAAGGGATAACGGTGTTAACCTGAAAGAGGGGAGATCTGGATTAGCTATTAGGAAGACGAGGCACTGGCCCAGGTTGCCCAGGGAAGCTGTGGCTGCCCCATCCCTGGAGGGGTTCAAGGCCAGGCTGGACGGGGCTTGGAGCAGCCTGGGCTGGTGGGAGGTGTCCCTGCCCAGGGCAGGGGGGGGAACTGGGTGATCTTTAAGGTTCCTTCCAACCTATGAATCCATTCTATGATTCCATAAGACATGAGCCCACATCAATTCGATTTAGGCATGCCCAGCCACATAGACATACGCCACGTCACAGGGCTGTGCCTGGATACATATGTCCACATACATGAGCACATCCAGGGACAGTGCAGGACCATCCCCAATCTCTTGGGTAACCCTTGAGAGGTCAGGAAGCTCACCTTGTGACCAGCACCAACATCATGCAATTCCCTTTTGGGAAACTGATCTGTACACAAGATAAAGGGAGGTTCACATAGTCCAATATGCCAGCTAACTGCCTTAACGCAAGTGGGTTTGTGCACATCTACCAAAAGAGACTCTCCACGCTTGCCTCCCTTCGCAATTTCCTTGTTCCAAGCATAATGAAATCACTGCTACAGTACAAAACAGAAATCATTTCTTTAATACGCTTCAGCCGAAGAAGGCCTCACATTAACACCCTTGTCCCTGCCAAGTACTGAAACAATTACTGCATGAATATTAACAGAGGTTCCTCGGCAGGACGATGCGATTATCATGGGGAATCTCAGGAGACACAGTAAGACTCTGCACGATGCCTCGAATTTGTATCAGTTTAAAAAGCGATTACTTCACGCAGCAGAGGCTCCTCAGCCTGCTTACGGAGGGGGTTCCACGTAATAAAAATAACAAGCCCCAGGATGAGACGGCTTGGGAGAGAGGGAAAGAAAACATTGCTGCTTCCACCAACTGCACCCTGAGGAGTCACAGCCCTTCATGTTTTCAGAAAGGCACAAACATGATAGCAGCTCTGCTGCTTCTCACATCCCATAAGGAGAAGAAAAATTGTCTTGAATGTGGTATCTATTTGAGGTCATATAAAAAAAATAGGGGTCTGATCAGTTCACCCCTTGAAGAGGTTTTCTGGGATAAACAACACCGTAACATACTGAGACAGGAATGAGGAAAACAAAGAGCAGCATGCAGGTTTCAGACCAGCAAAACCGTGATCAAATGCTACTCCCTTTAATTTTCAGCCCCACTTCTGCAGTTTTTAGGGGCATTCACCTGTTACACACTAAACTTAATGGTATATTTTATACTTCTATGGTGAAAGCCGATTACAGCTACTCACCTGGTTCCAGAAATGCAAAGAGTCATGCAGTTTCCCGAGCTGAGCCTGCCTGGGTTTATGGCTCTCTTGGCAGCTACAACTTTCCAATCTTCAAAGGTTTAATGCTTTAGTCTAAAGCTTCAAAAGCAGCACCTTAAAACTGTGCACGTTCCCTTTGTTTGCATGTGGATTACAGAAAGATGTAATAAAAGCTTGTTCCTAACAAAATATAGCATCAATCCCATTTTTAATATTACATATAAAACCAGCACTCAGATTTTTTGCTTCAGTTACAAATATACCCAAAACCAGAGAAATTATAACTTCGGGTAGCTGCGATCCTAGGATATATTTTAAGTTTGGGATCTCATATGTTTATGATATACAATTCTGTATCAAGACATAAAAAGGGGTTGTGATTTCAGGTCACATTTGTACTAAGGATCCACTAGCACCTCCAATTTTACAAGCTTTACCAAAGAGGAAGGACATCCTCTCCCCACCCTTGAATACCCCTCCTTCCACAAGCTCTTAAAAAAAAAAAAAAAAAGAAAGAAAAAAGTTGACACCCAGCACAGCGACCTGATGTTTTCCATGCATTTGCCCTCTGATAAGCACACAAATGCCTTCTGCTGGGCGTTTTCCCTGTTAACCTTCCTGACCAAAACCATTAATGCTCAGAAGAAAACGGAACCTAATGCAGTAGGTAATGATGCTATATATAAGCAATGAGTCAAATCACTTTGTTTCTCAGGCGTTCAACTTCACAAGGAATTTCAGAAGTTCAAAAACACAGTCCCTGTGCTGACCCTAGAACAGCTGATCATTTCGCATTTTTACATATTTTTTTAAAGGTGAAATGTACTCTTAAAGCCAGAATTATTACAGAACTCTGTGAAACAGATGCAGATAAGGCAATTCTTTATAACAGCCCTTATTATGAAAAAGCCTTATCACCACCTAAAAAACATTATTACAACTAGCATAAGTAAAGAGAAAGGAGGTGCAGAAAAAAGCACGCAGGACGGGGAGTATCCCGAACTCCAGCAGAAGGACAGGAAAACTCCAAAGTGTTCAACCGCCCTTGAAAGCAAAGTCTCAAGGTTGGCAAAGTGACAGAAAGCCAGCGGGAGATGCTTCCCGCTATGCAAAGGACAGTGGGAGGCTGCTTTTGAAACAGAAAAATACATACTTTCTAAAAAGAAGAAATTAAATATCTAACAGTCAAGTCAATGGAGGAAATCAATGATGCATTAATAGTTTTGATCATTCTCATAGTATTTACACAGTCTTGCACTCACAGACTTCCTTAAAAAAAACCAACCCAGAGATGAGAGATCTGCTGAATTATTAAAAAAAAAATGTTTTTCAAGTTTACCTCTAGAGATACTCATCAATTCTCCACCTCCCACCCCTGCAAATTGTGTCCAACCTGGAGAAAAGTAATCTAATTTAAAAATTCAACTTTTTAAGCCCCTTCAGTACCATGTCTCTCTGTATATTAACTAGGAATCAAGACAGCCATAAAGTATTGAGACTACATGGGAGATCACTATAAATTTGTCTCCAGAGATGGTCCTTATTTGGGAGCAGAAGTATATTTATTTTTTACATCTGTCAATAGCAGCTCGATGTCTCTGGTTTGCTTTAGCAAAATTTGAAACATGGGAAATCATCAGTAACTGCACCATTATTAGTGACAACAGTAATGCTTTACAAGACATCTACAGCAAGAAGGTGGGGGGAGAACCATATACACTTCCAGAAACATGCTGATAAAACAACATATTGTCTTCCTGAATCCAAGATATCATACCCAAATGTCTCTAATAACTCTTGATGGGACAAAAACCCCCACTGTTGATAAGTTGCAAACATGGAGTCGCCCTTTTCTGCATGCAGCACGAATTCTCTAAAACAGAGTCCTTTATTTTATCTACACTTTGCTGTCTGCAAAATCAAACATCCCACCACCAGCTCGGCAAGTTCTCAGTATGGGGCTGGGGTTCATCCTCCCCTCAATAATTAAGTTCCCCGTGGCTGTGGGAGTCTGGAGAAGGGACTCATGTCTGCCCTCAGAGAAGCAGTTGTTGGGATCTGCAGGGCAATCTCAGCAGCTACAGGCGGGCGCAAAACAAGTCAGTCTCCTGCTGCATGCAATTGCCTGTTCTGCCTACACGTAAATCCTGCAAGGATAAGGCAAAAAATTCCACCCAAAACATGAACTTCACTGTGGTAAGTGTTTCTCACCTCTAGCACAACACCCTTGATGAACAAAATAGCTTTACTGGAGTTTATCCAGTATTTTAAAGTGCACTAAATGAAAAGTCTATAAAGAAGAGTGAGGTTTTAAATTCTGTCAACAAAAGGGTTTGATAAGAAAGAATTTGCAGATTGTTCTCTACTCTCCCATTGCCCTCCGTCCCCTGAGAGACAGACAATTTTCTGCATAAACGTGCAAGGAAAGACATGCTAAAGATTGCTTTTGAGCTGCAATTTGAGCCAGACGAAAAAAAAAAAAGACAAAGACAAGCAGCTAAATTCAGAAGACAGGACATCTGAAACGAAAGATGAAAAAGAACTGCAAGAATTACGCCATTGCCAGTAAAGGGGGAAAACCTTTGTGGCTGACACACAGCCGTGGGTGCCAGCCTGGCAGATCTCAGCGGCAAGGAGCTTCCAGCGGCATAATTGCCTCCGTTAACTGTTGAGTGAATAACCCAGAATCCAGACAAACAGGAAATTTATTGGAACCTCAACAAGAAACTGCCGGCAGTTCATTCTGCAGGTTGAAGTGCTTTTAAATGAAATGAACAATGAAGAGATTAAAGTTTCCTAATCAAACCACCTATTTAAAAGAAGCAAGGGAGGAAAGTAGGGAAGGGGGAATATCTGGGAGACTGAGGGTGGGAAGCTAAAAAAAGATCAGGTATCTACAATAGATTAAACAAGGAGAAAACAGAAGAAGCATGCATTCGACTTTTGTCTTTACAGACTCTCCTGGTCCTCATGCAGTATTTGGCATCCTCAACCCAGTGTAAACAGATGTACATAAGCTGGAAATCACAGAATCACGGAATGGTTGGGGTTGGAAGGGACCTTAAAGATCACCCAGTTCCAACCCCCCTGCCCTGGGCAGGGACACCTCCCACCAGACCAGGCTGCTCAAAGCCCCATCCTTTGAACACTTCCAGGGATGCAGCATCCACAACTTCTCTGGGCAAGCTTGTTCCAGTGCCTCACCACTCTCAGACTGAAAAATTTCTTCCTGAAGGAAACGGACCTGGCATCTCTCTAGAAAAACAATTTTGGGGTGCATATAGGAGACAGAAGTGTATTTCTACAACCTCACGCTCAGCACCAGGAGGAAATACTGTCTGCACCTGCAGAACATTCATCACACTTCTGATTGCTGTTACCACAGGACTGTTCCCAGTTCTTGCCACTGGCTCTGCTGGAAGGTGAGATGACTGATTTTGCTGCCAGCACCAGCGCAAAGGAACGCGTGTCAGACCTCGCCTCACCCTGCGCCCCTCGTTTCAGAGAAGGATCTCCTGCCTAAGGATGCTAAAAAGACTAAAGAACAAGTGCCTCTGTACACACCTTATTTATTGGTGCTCCACATAAAGAGTATAAAACTCACTAGTATGCTAATAAATTACCTATTGTAGATACTGCCAAGTTAAAATAACAAAATAATGCTATTACTGTATTAGTAAACTACCATATCTTTATAAATAACAAAACATGCAGTTTTGAAAGTAACTGACAGTAATTGGCGCTTTGACTGCTCTGCAAGGTAGAAGAGACTCAAAGGTCTCCATCTCCCTCGTTCACAGTCACCTCCCAGGCATCAAACTTAGTCACCTGCAGCTTTCTTGATAGCTCTTGAAGTCTGGAATAGGCTTATTGCAGGTGTCAATATCTTAAGAGGAGGATGAAGATACTGATTTTTAACACAAAGGTTTTCTTTACCAAAGATCAGCCAACCCAACCAACCATTTTCAAAAGACCTTTCTCAACACATGACAATTTGTCTCCCTCTCGCCTGTTTAAAATAATTGTCATGGCTCTGAAAATATTAAAATACTCCCTTAAGTCTTAAGGTTAATTTCTAAAAATGCAAGAGGTACAGGCCTCCCAAGCTCCCATGCTTGTCACCTTCCCAGGCAACTGCATCCTCGAGACAGCTTGTGGCCGCTGAACAGCTTGTCTCCTCCAGAAGGAAAGAGAGTCCTAGACTCCATGCAGACTCCATGCTCACTCCTTGGTACTGGAGCATCCCTTTGTCCTCCATCACCAAATCTTAAATAAAATGGACTACTGAGCTCTGGAATCAGTATAAGAAGGGAAAAAAAAATTCTGGTGGCAGCAAGCTGTGATGCTGGTTTAACTGTATTATGAAACTGCACCAGCACTTAATACCTAGAACCGTGCTCAGGATGCGGTCCACAAAAGGGACTCTGGGCCTGCAGGAGAGGATGGTGTGGAGCCACACTTCACACACAGGGATCCTCCCACCAGGAATTTGTCAGTAAGAGAGGCCAGGCCGCTTGGGTCCTCCTCCAGGACAGCAGAACAAACTGGCCGGTCTCTGCCTTTCTCCTCCCAGGATCTCCCTCTTCCCCCACCACAGACCAGACACTTTTAAAATTGCTGCAATTACACATGAGATCATGTACTTTTGTAGTTGGCAGACAGCTGCCAGAAACCCACTCTTAATCCCTGAACTTGAGCACATTTGTAAGGAAAACAGAAAGAGTTCAGAACCACAGAAGCAGCTTGTAATTTGCTCTCCGAAATCATCCTAAAAGCCCATGGCACGTGAAAATGAATGTTGTTTTTCCCTCAAATAAGCATTTCAGTCCCATGTTATCATGAGAATCAAAAGTGTCATTTTTGAAAAATCATGGATTTATACATCAGCTGTGTGAAAGTCCGAATGCGTAGTTTAATGAAGCAATTGGTTTTCCATTAGTGGAACAGAAAGGCAGTTGTTTTCAATTATTTTGTATAACTCTCCCTCCTCTGCTTGCCCAAAGAGATCTTTACATGAGCACATGCACACCTCTGCCATAAGGCAGGTACTTGTATTTTAGACTAGGTGAGAAAAAAAAAGACTACAAGATACCGTAGCCCAAAAAAGCAAATCACATCTTCACACCAGATTCTAGCTGTGTTACTAAATGAAAATTAGTGAGTTTCCCTCTTCTACGGGCTTGTAGTCCTGGGCTTTTGCTTGAACTACAATTAGTGGCTACCTAGCAAGAAGCAAACCCACCAAACTTCCCCTCCTTCCTCCTCTTCAAAAGTTTGTCTGGAGAGTATGAAAGCATGAAGCAGGGTTAATATTTATGAAAAAGACACTCATTTTACTGAAGGAATCAGGAATATCTTTATGAGCAACAGTTACCTTATTGAAGCAGAGCTGACTCAACCACTCATTGCTTTCTTGTGAGTGCAACTGAGTCAGTCAGCTGAAAAACTTCAGGGTGTAGCTCAGTGTTATGTCGATGTTGCCCAAGTTTTTCTAAGAGGGAATAAGTCAGACATCTGACAGGCTGTTGGATCACAACCAGCGGGAGCAATATGCAGCCAAAAATTTACTTACCGAGAGAGAAGCCTTCCCCACAAGCGTAAAACAGCTCTGGGATACCATTTTCATGAAAGGCAAAAGGCACTTTAGACCACCAAATCGTCGTTTCAAATGTTAATTCACCACTGACATGTCAACAACCAGCTAGAATAATTTGTGCAAAATGGTTTTCTGTAAAATGATTGTTTTAAGGGAGCAGGGCCAAGGTGAGCAAAACCCACGAATCCTCACATACATTTATTCTCCTGAATGAAATACAAACTTGGAAGTTGAGTAAGGGGACCATAGAGACTGTCCTCTCGGCACAGAGAGAGGAGAAGGTTTGGCCTCTAAGTGGCAGCTGCTGAAAACCTTTCTAATTCTCCCATGGACTGAAAAACAGCACAGGTAAAAGACATTCTAAAGAACATCACTATCAAAAGGATATGAATTTTAATATAAAAATCAGCAAGATGGCACACTGCTCCAGGTGGGGCAGGGGTAAGGAATGGAAGCACACAGACAGAAGAGACAGGATGAGATACAGCATGAACTATACAAGAAGGAAATGAGAGAGGAGAAAGAATAAAGCCAGACTGGTTGTTTTGGGGTTTGGGAGAAGAGATTAAATATAGGGAGTGGAATAAATGAAGATATCTGACTGTTTCTTTCCTATAAAACCATACGGGACAAGATCATACAGGTATTTTTCAGGTCAGTTAATAAGCACATAGCCTCAGGATAGTAAACGTCAGATATATTTTTCCAAGGACTTGAGGAAATACTTGCATTAAAATTAAAAATAAAAGGGAAGGCTCACTTAATCTGCTATGCAATATGAATCCCCATTTACAAATGGCAGGGACTGGAGACAATGCGAAATTGCTAGATTACAGAGTCCTCTGCGACGCAATTAGCAACAGCTGAGGGGTAAAGTTGGAAAAACACCAACGGACTTAAGAATGCCAAATTAAGTTTGCTTGCACAGTTGCTACTAATAAAAACCACAAAGCCTTTCTCTTCGCCTCCACACCTCTTCATTCACACTGCTCTGTACTGCCTCATTCGCACTGCTCCGTAACACCGAACCAGAACCAAAATCATAGAAAAAGCCTCAGAAAAAAATTCTGCCTCTAACATCATCAGTATTCCCTGCAGCTGAGGGAATGGAGCGGCTGCAAAGCTGGGTACAGCTT
Organism: Rhinoptilus africanus; assembly: GCA_013400135.1. NCBI lineage: Eukaryota > Metazoa > Chordata > Aves > Charadriiformes > Glareolidae > Rhinoptilus > Rhinoptilus africanus. Next base: position 352,739 of record VXBO01011180.1, on the reverse strand, counting down.
TGATATGATCCTTCACCCAGCATTTTCAGTGAAGCCCGATCCCGATGCAGGCGGGAGTTAACTTGTTACTCCCACGTGCCAAAGACAGCAAGGCAGGCATCCCAGCAGGAGAGGGACTCCAGCTCACAGCAAAACATGTAATTTCAAGCCAATGAAGTCATGACACAAAACCAGACATGAAAATATTTTCCTACTATCTCACGGATAAACGGAACTTGCTAAAATTTATTAAGAGGTCTCTTGGGAGCTACAAAACGGTTTCTTCGTTTTCTAGAGCTGTAAACTCCTCGCCAAGCATGAAGGGTTGTCCTGCAATTCACAGAGAGCAAACGTAAAGCGGTAATGTGCACTGAGCTACAGAAGCTACTCTGTCAGAGCTCGGTAATTACATGAGCGAACTGATCTATTAACAGCGAGTCTAAATACAGCCCCCCAAGGGGCTACAACTCAATCAGTGGTATTTGGAAAGGAAACGTTGCAATTCCAAGGGAACTGCAACGGCAGAAAGAAGAGTAGCCGTGTGGTTATCAGCAATGAGAAATTACCTACTTACAGAATAATAAATCATGGTATTTAAAAAAAAAATTATACTACGAAGAACTTCATTTCACACAGGTCATGTTCAGAAGTAGATCAGTTAACTCTAATTTGCCTTTGAACAGCAGATTAGCGATAGAAATTCTCAGCTTGCATCTAAACGGAAGGGCTTCCTAACTGCATTATAGCAAAGTAAAAAATCACAGTGCTGCACTTCTTAACAGTTTTATTGTTGTGAAAAGGATTCCGATTTCAGAAGGCAGCTTTTTCCCTGGTAAGGAAGATGTGTCCATGAATTACTCAGACCTTTGACAGTTAACCCTACCAGCCAATCCTCCTCCTCATGGGGAGAATTACTACTGGAGCACAATGCATTTTGTAGAGCAAACTAATCCCAAGAGCCCCCTAATAAAATTCTGTTGTAGCCTAAACAGTCATCCTTCAAAGAAACACATGTTCCTGACTGTTCTCTTATGTAAATGACACTGTAAAACAGGTTATTTACCTTCTCGGGTCAAGCTTACTGAAATTAGTCACAGAAAACATCTGCATGTTTTCTACAACTTCAGATTAATTCAATTTTATCTTGATCCTATGCTTACAGACCATGATTCTGGAGAACAGAAAGTATGTGGGGAAATATTTCATTTTTCTAAAGAATATCACAGTTTCTTCTTTTTATGAGTAGCCAGTATGTAGGTATCATCAAATCCCTCTATGGCTATCCGCCTTGTTTGAGGATCATACTCTGATCATACTGCTCCTCCACAAACAGCAGGGTCCTACTTGCATCCTGGACGTTATGGATTGCTCTGTTTTTCTATCAGTGGTCAGAAAAAGAGGAAACGCTTCTCCGTTACTCACCTCTCCCCATTACAACAGGGAGAAAGGAAAAAAGCACCTACCAGGAGCTGCTGTATCTATAATACATGCAATACAACACACAGGAAAAGCCCTTTACGAAGGAGAAGGATTATTTGCATGTAGCAGAGACCAAGAAGTCAAGGAGCAAACATGAGGAAGGCTGTACGGTCAGAGATGCGACACTGCATTCCTTTGAAATACTATCACTTTATTACCCCTCTCTTCAAGGAATTAGGCAAAGCTGCAGCACTTGTGAAGATGAACAAAAAGGAAAAAAGGATAAAGGAATGAAGGTGTGGAAAACTATAGTCAAAAACAAGATTACTCACAAAGAAACTCTCATAAATAAACATGTGCCGTTGCCTGCTTTTTATTTTGCACGTGTCACATACCTCTGTGCTTATATTTGTGCATATGTTTGGTTTTTTCATTATAAAAAAAAAAAAAAAGCTGCACACAGCTTGGACTGTATGTGTGAAAGTGTAATACTGTAGGAGCAGCAAACAGCCACAGGCCAAAAGTCAGCAACTTTCAACGCAGCTGGCATTAGGGATTCCACAGACTATGGCCCTTTTGTTACCAGCTGAAGGACATCAAATATTTATCTCATTTGACTAGCACGCGTTGCTGTAGCGCGCCTATATTTTATGCAATCTAAGCTTTCAGTCTGAAATGGAGAGGAAGCTTTCAAAATTCATATTTTTATATTTCCAGAGGAGATCGAAAGATCAAACATCAGTCCACTGTGGAAAACAACCAGAAGCGATTGCTTTGACAAGATGTTAACTCTCTACAATTTTTATAATTGGATTCATAATGAAGCAGGATACTGAAATTATAATTGTTACCGGGTTGGGTTTTTTGTTTTGTTTTTTGGTTTTTTTCCCTATCAACCACTTTTATCAGATTTGCTCCAAAACAAAACACAGTGAAGACAGAAAAGCCACACAAAGACATATTTAGAAGATCACATATGAAAGGAGTAACAACAGGGAAACCTTTTCACTTCTCACACTGAGCAATGATGACTGTAAATAAACCCAAAAGTTTAAAAAAAGAAAAACGTTGCGATACACTGTCAAGCATTACTTTGTGCAAACTGACATGGGTGAGAGATCTGCTGAAAAGCCAAACCTGGGGCTCTGCTCACATACCCTACCACACCATGGAAGGAGATGCTTGCAAAGGAAGAGGCTAGTGCTTCACTCTGTATTTTCAGGGGGAAGAACCACCCTAAAATCACTTCCTTTCAAACACACTCCATCTCAACTAGGGTTTTAGGTAAATAAAATTATAAACACAAAGACTACTCCTTACTTTATTAAGGATGACCATCTCCACACGTAGTTATTTGGCATAAGGAAGCCACAATCATAAATTATGCTTTTATGACACATGATTTTCCTTTTAACTTTAGTGACGCTGTACCACCATCATCCAGGGTTCTTTGGGAGACTCATACTCCAAGACTCAAGGGACTATCTTACAGTCCATAAGGCTTTTTTTCCTGCATAACACAAATCCTCAAGCTTTTCAGCTAGTCATCCTTGTGCCAAGTCCAGCTATTTTGTCCAGTACCCGGCATCTCTCCAAGATGAACTTAATGTAATACACTAAGACCAGACACACTTCATACCCTCTACATGGGTACAAGTCACAACGCAGGACATAGGCACACATGAGCATCTAGTCTACAAACCTTTCAGGACTACTGCCACTTAAGAAATGATATTAAGAACAGCTTTATTCAGCAGGGAAAAATTAAATCAGATACACAGAAGGCTTTCTTGTCTTGTTTTCTACTTAGGCACTATATCTAGACTGGGTTTAATGTGTAAGACTGAATCCTGCATGCATTGCATTCGTAAAGTGCGTAAGGAAAATCCTGGCTTGAAAACTAAAAATCAAATTCAAGATGGTTGTAAGCATGAGTGTAGAACAATGAGGACGAGGAAGAGAAAGGGATACGAACATTTCTCTGAGGCTAAATATCGAGGCAACTGTCCAGGGAGTTTCTGCTTCGGTGAAATCCCTCCTCGGTGCAGAGGAATACTTCAAAGCTAAGCTACCGCTCACTGAAATTCTTCATTTAAATTGGAGCAGATACTTCGAAACCAGCCTCAAATTACAGAAATTAGCCCTCAAGGCTCCTTGAAGAATTGCTTTATTTAGATAATCAACAAAAGAGTAAGACTGGAGAAAAAGTGACAAGAGCAGCAAACATACTATTAAAAAAAAACCAAACAAACAAAACAAAAACCAACACAAAATGCCACACTTCAGCCTTCAGAAGTCATCCTTCTGCCTGCCATGAAACAATAGGACTCTGTTCTCTTTGTACTCCTGACATGTTTTATTTCAACCACCACACCCCGCTCTGGGAAGGGCCCTACGATAGCCGCTGATTTGTTTGCAAGATGGTGCAAGGTGAAGTCAAAGTTAATGAAACCATATCCTGTTTAATTTTTTTTTTTTTATTACGTATTCCACACTAGTACACATGGAGACAAAATCCACTCATACTCATCGCCTAAAAGGAAAAGGGTAAAAGGGGTAAAAAGTTATGCTATACTAGCCCCTAATTAAAAACCAAAATTGCACTGAAAAAGAGCTCGTGAATAACGACGAGCGGCTGCAGGCAAAAGAGCTGGAGCGGAGTCCCTTGGGATCCGTGTACTCTCCGAGTTAACAGGGCACGGGCTACAGCAGCCCAGGGAAACACCGCAGCAGAGCTTTCACCACGCTCTCTCACCGCCGCATCTCAGCCTTAATTGGCACAAGCTTCAAAGCCAGGAAAAATTCTTGCCTCTACACATTCAATCCCAACCTTTGCAAAAAATCTACAACTGACGTGTTCCTTACTGAAGAAGAGTTTTAAGTCAAAAATCACGTTTTCTTTACACAGATCTGATGGTTGTTAGCTATAATACCCTCAGCTTATTTTCACCAGTGACCTAGACAGAATAGACAAATTATACCGATGCAAATCCAGTCTAAATCAAAATAAACTAGTGTATGCACTGGGGTCGCTGTGTGTATAATATATCTTTTAAGTTGTACATCACAAGGTACATCAGGTCTTTTGCCTAGGCTGAGGACCTAAAGAGGATAAGCAGATACCTTTTAAAAAGTCCGTTGAGTATTATGATCCCCAAACTGGCCACTGGGCTAGAACAATAAAGGATTTTAGCCAAACGAGCACTACTTCCTCCAGCCTGGCTTTTAAAAATTAAACACTGTAAAGATAACAACAGTCGTGCTCAGAGCTAATTATAGCAGATACGTTACAGTGACTAAAAATGCTAAAGAGAGGAAAGGAAGGAAAGTAGCTTAGAGGGGAAAAAAAGAAAACAGGGAATGGCAAACCTCTCACGTGTCTGTCACACTGAGCCTTCATGCAACGCTTGGAGAGAGACAGGAGGTAGGACGTGCATTCAGCGAAAGTCCCAAACCCTGATAAACAGTTGAAGACAGACTGAAGCCCCATAAACTGCAACATGCAAGAAACCAACAGAAGTCTGAGTAACGTGCAAATTAAATGGGAAAAAATGAGGAAAGCTTCATACCCTGCTTTTTATCCCAACTGAGAGTGCAAGGGGAGAACTATCCTGGTCCCACACTTGTACCGGACTTGCCAAAGCTCCATCTGGTCAGAGGACAGGTACTAAGCCATTTTATTTTAGGCTACAGGAGAGGGCTGTCCTCAGCAGCCCATTAACCTTCAATTTGAACAATAGGAGCAGGAAATTATAAACCTCAAGAAATCCCAAAGCCAGCAAGCCCCGTGAGGAGCAGGAGACCATGCTGCCAGGATGCCGAAGTCACTGGCATATGAAGCAGCTGAGGAAGAATCTCACGTGTAACCTGCACTTGCATTTTCTTGTCTTATGATTTTCTTTCTAACCCTGTAATCAAAAGTTTAGCTGCTACTTCCAAAGTACACATACCACTTTTTCCTTCTATTCCTAAACTTTGTCTAATAAACAGGTGATCCAACGAGGGCAGACTACTCATTTCTTTGCGAGTGGCGGGTTGATGAACAGAGTAAAATTCACAACACCCTCTGCCTAGCAGTAAAGCGGGGTTAGTACCTTTCCTGCTAGACTGGCTGTGCCTTGGGCCGTTACCTTTGGGGAATCACCTCCTCACAGAACTGACAAGTGACAGAAGAGATGACAGAGCAGTCCCTGACTCAGGATGGTTCATGGCAGCTTCCTACAGCATGCACGTACACTTGTCCAGATTGGAAGGGACCCTTCAGATCATCTAATCCAACCATCAACCTAACTGCCAAAACCCATCACCAAAACGCATTGCTAAGCACTACGTCTACCTGTCTTTTAAATCCCTCCAGGGATGGCGATTCCACCACTTACCTGGGCAGCCTGTTCCAATGCTTGATAACCCTTTCAGTGTAAAAATTTTTCCTCATATCCAATCTAAACCTGCCCTGGCGCAACCTGAGGCCATTTCCTCTTGTCCTATCACTTGTTACTTGGAAGAAGAGACCGACCCCCCGCCTTGCTACCCCCTCCTTTCAGGGAGCTGCAGAGAGTGAGAAGGTCTCCTCTCAGCCTCCTGTTTTCCAGGCTGAACCCCCCCAGCTCCCTCAGCTGCTCCTCACAGACTTGCTCTCCAGACCCCTCACCAGCTTCACTGCCCTTCTGTGGACACACTCCAGCACCTCAATGTCTGTCTTGTCGTGAGGGGCCCAAAACTGGACACAGTACTGTGTGCCTACGTACAGCTCTGTCTCACTGTCCAGAGAAAAACATACCATGCCTCTAATTAATTAAGCTTTCCAATGCCCCAGAGCGAGTGCGTAAACTCTGACTTACAACAGTGATCAGAGTACCCAACGCAGGCGCTGCTGTTCAGGGTGACGGCACTTCTCCATACCTGGAGGATGCAGAGGAATCCAGCAGGGTGAAATGCCCCTGGAAATGACTGATGACTGGAAGAGAGGGAAGCTAATTTTTCCTGCGCATGCAAGTGGCTGTGCATTAACAACTTCTCAACAACCCAAGCCCCGCACTAACAACTGTCCTTATCGAAAAGTTTCTGCACAGTTGCTACAAGTCAGCAATAAAGTAGATATATAAGATTTGCAAAAAAAAAAAAAAAAAAAAAAAAAAAACCGACNAAAAAAAAAAAAATCACTGTAACAAGAAAAACTGTCAGCAGAAAATATACTGGAAAGCTACAGAAAAGGTTTCATGCTTATTCATGCTAGTTACATAGTAGGATGATTTTTCCCCTAATATTTGTAAGACCAGCTCGTAAAATTGGAAAATAAAGTTTAACCCTCCGCAAAGTCAGCACAAGTATCAAGGATTCAGTGAAGCTGAGGTCCATGCTAGCTAGGTTGAGAAAGCAGCAGGTTTGGTTCATGGAGGACACCTCATCAAACAGTGCAGCGTTCAGACAACGGCATGTCCTCCAGCTGAATCATGCCACCATTCCTTGCCCCCCACGGGGTGGAGGCAGGGAAACAATAGTCGAGAAAAGTGGGGGCAAGGAGTCGGGATAAGCACTTGAGCAAAATAAAACTCAAAATTCAAACAGGCACCTCAAATTAGGAAAAAAATATTGTTTATAAACACGCCCTTTTGAGAAACGGGGCAGTGGTGCCTCTCCCCTGGGCCTGTAAGTCAACCTGCACGCTTGTTCCCTGCACTTTATCTCCAACAAGCGGGTGCAGCCAGGTGGAGTCTTGGTACAAGCCCACGATAAAATGCCATTTATCTTTGCAAATACGAATATTAATCAATTCCTCCCGTGGACAAAACAGTAAATGTTTGCTTCCACAGATGGAGGGAACGTTATTTAAACCATGATACTATTCTAGTAAATCCGGGACAGATGGGCCAGGACTCAGGGACAACTGAAGTTGCTGTGTTTATGATAAGGGAATTAGAGTGACAGAAAGCCTCTTGCTGGGAAACGTGGGGTCTGATAGATTTGCATTTGCTTCATAAAGAAGGCAAACGCTCTACAAAGCCACTATTCAAGGTCAGTCAGGCAGAACTGTTCGGAGGTAGCGGGTCAGTCATAAAAGAGGGCATGCAGATTCCCAGGTAACCGTTCTGCAAAGCACCATGCACAGAGTCCGGCAGGTCACTGGAAGCAAACCTGACACCAGTTTTTGACACATCTTGTTTATTTCTCAGCGTTGAGGAATAATGAGAGTACGGGGAGGAGGAGGAAAGTGGGATAGAAAATATGCCAATCTCTCACATCACAAGAAAGAGAGGAAAAAAGTATCCCAAGTTAAAATTTGAAGAATATTGTTCTTTTGCATAGTAATAGTTATACAGAGTGGTTGTGACTCACCTACAACAAGCAGACACAGAGTAATTAAAGCTTTTCCATCTCATATAATCCAAACAGTGTTCAAATGAAGACAGGATTAAAACATGTATATCTGTCTCTAACTTGGCTACAGGTTACTGTAGGTGGACTTCATTATTTTTTGCTTTTTTAGCCAGCAAAGAAAGAGTCAAAGGTGTTAACGGAAAATTGGACCTGGTACCCTGTGACCAAGGAAGCAAAATTTATCCACTTCAGCAAATGTTGACAGAGCCATTACTCAGGCAAGGCTTCAGATAAGTCACTACTAAAGTCTTGAGCCCCAACAGTGAACTGCAGAGGTCCCTATCCCTGTACTTCATCGACCACAGCAGATAGTACACTAGGGAAAAAGAAAAAAAGGAAAAGAAAAGAAAAAAGGCAAGCTTGCATACACTATTTACTGCAGAAAGTAGATGCACACAGGCTATATTAAGACGACATCATAAAAATGGCATTCTTCTAATGAGCCTGTGTATTTTAATGATGTTATCTGAAAGAAGGATGAGATTAACAAGGCTGCAGGGCAAAAATGAAGACATAAAGAAACCAATCGTACGTACATTAGCTAAGGAAGCTGCCAAAACTTACTTTAAATGTTTAACTGGACAAGTAATGCTATGGTAAAATTTAACTCAAGTAACCAAGTTTACTGAAGAGAATCTGTACAATTTCAGGCATAGCAGCAGATGCTGTGCATCTTCTTCCTATCACACTGTGTCAGTTTGCTCTCTAATTATGTATCTTTAAAAACAGACATCGGATATCGGATGCTTACTGAACTTCTAACATCCCACTTGAGAAAAAGCCTTGAGCATAATAACAGAGCAATTCCTTGACATTCCACCTATTTCTCACTTAAGCACCACTCTGCGAACTTCAGCCTGGTGATAACAGCAGCATCACTGTTACTAAAGGCTTATAGTTTCCAAGAGCAAAGAAAACCTTTTTTTTCTTTTTCTTTTTTTTTTTCCTATGTGGATGCATTTGGAGTAAATGGGGAGGAAGCTGAGAAATTGCAAGTTGAAACTGAGGACAGAAAAAGCATGGAATGAATATGTGTTGCATAGCTTAAAATTAGCAAAAAATGTTGCTTTCTGGCAGTCAAGTTTTCAAATCCAGGCAGCTTTTATCTTCATTGACCACTGGTATTTCTCCACATTGGGGCGGGGGGAGACAAAAATGAAAAAGACATCTCATTGCAACAGGAAATGAGGGTCAAGAACACTGAAATCAACAAGTTCGTATAATTATTGGTATTCCAAACAGTGACTTTTTAAAGCACATTCCTCCACTCCACATGACAGCCACCGAGGCGTGTTAACACCATCCAGAGGAACAGGGTCAACAGGCAGCGGCTGCTTCCTACACCAACTGTTAGCAAACAGGGCAAGTTTACAAGGCTGTGATATCTGAATCTATTTATGCCTTCACTGATTTTATATGACAAAATGACAACTAAAATAAGATGGAAAACCAATGACAGCTCAAGTTTAGCAAAACAATCTTCTAAACCTGCTTTCATCCCATCTCCCGACTGCTACTGGTTGGCGTGACATGCCAGAAGTAAAGGAGCTTCTTCATGTAATTATCGTTGTCTCCCACTGCTTTATCTTTGCCTTCCTCATAAATACTTTTAACCAAATATAACGCTGCTTAAAATGCAAGTGCGAGAAGCATTTAATCTCTACAGAAAAACCTGTTTCTTCTGGTTTTATCAGTATTTTCATTAGAGGTGCTTTTAGCACCTATCTTCCATCTTTACTGCTTATATCCATGCTGATGTTGAAACACTTTTTAAGTGTGGACCAGGTCACAGGCTTGCTATTTTTCTTCCTATTTTTCAAAAGTTTCTTAGAAACAATTTCTTCCGGCAGCAATGAACCTGTTCCTCTTTGCATCAGACTGGAATTCCAAAGCCCTTTGTTTACTTCCTCATTTGTGCACAATCCTCCACCCCCGCCTTTTTAAAATAGTGCAGTTCTGGGAATACATGATTTCTTAACAAGCTGACACTGAAAAGGCTGAAGATAGCAGTATTCCTGTCACCAGCAGCCAAACAAAAGCTTCAAAAACAACAAAAAAGAAAATAAAAAGCATATCTGGATTTTGCCATTTATGGATGTAACCACTGCAAATATGTCACACATTTTATCGATGCTCGATTCTGTGATTCTGTGAGGTTTTGATGGGAGATTCTGACCATTATTAAATTCTTCTGCAGTTTTCGTAGGTCAGCAAGTTTAGCTACTGCACTTAATGCATCTTATTTTAAAAAAAGGTGCGCACACTTACACACACCCCAAGCCCAAATAGCAGGCAACAGAAGGGCCAACAGAAGGATGGGAGATGGAGGGGGAAACTGAAGGTGGAAAAGAGACGAGTTAGAAAAATCAGTTTATATACTAGAATTCATGATTAAGTCCGTATTCTCCTAGGATATTGTAACCTGATTTCAAATGCTCATCTAGCCTTCCCATACGCAGCTTTCTAGATCTCTAACCAGAGTGCTGCATCTCTCCTACTTGCTGAGGAGTAGCTTGATAGAGCGTGAGACACAAAAAAGGCACTCGAGGCACGATGACAAATATCCAAAGCTACTGATGGGAAAGAAATTCAGGAAGCAGGAGTGTTGAAAGAGGCGGCGTAATCGTGCAAAAACATACTGGACACAGGATTGTTATGGAAAACTGAGCCAGTAGCGAAGACAGGTTTTGGATGAAAATGGAGGAACAGAGTGGATGTATGTTATGACCAAGCCTAGATCAGTACATTTTTTGGACATTTCTAGAGAGTTGCTCGTGAACTGTGAGTGAAGAAAAGCAGCAGCAGAAAACTGAGCCGCAAGACTAAACCTCAGTGATGTGGACAACCTGAAACCTCACGAGCTTCTGAGAACCCAGAAATAGTTTTGGGTTCACAGTAGATCCCTAATCCCTACCAATTTCTGCGCTTTCCTACTTTCTCGATTCCCCTAACCTCTCAGGTACAGCAGTCAGCAAAACACGATGCTTTACTTATTACTGTGGGCAAATAACAAATATACCAAACAAAACCCTACACAGTGCCAGCCTTGTTTTTTGATATAGTGGATGCTAGTTACAGCAAGTTCTTTCACCATCCCTGGAGGTGTTTAAGAAAAGGGTAGATGTGGTACTGAGGGACATGGTTTAGAAGGGGTTTTTGTCAGGGCACGTTAATGGTTGGACTTGATGATCTTAAAGGTCCCTTCCAACCTCACCCATTCTATGATTCTATGATTTAAGCAGAATGAGATGTGATTTTTAATTTCATTTACTATCAAATAAAACTAGGGAAAAAAAGAAAAGGAAGTCTCAATATTCCCCGAGTATTTCCTGTAAACATCCCAAATTCCAGCATAAATGCACTGAGAGAACCTGCTGAAGCAGCATAACCTGGGACATTAAATTAAACTGGAAATACCTATAAGCATCCTTGTAAACAGATCATGCATGTATGACGGGGATAATGGCTGCTATGAAAGGCCAGATAACTTACTGAAATATTCAGCTGCTGAGGATGTGAGGGAAGAAAAGAATATTATTAAAATGTTTATTATGGTAATTCATCGAAATTAATTTGAAAAAATCAGCTCCCACTACACAAGCTTCATAATGAGCTTATAGCCTAAACACTGATGCTTTGTCAGATTAAGTATGCTTCCCTTCCTTTCTATTTTATGATGTGATGTAGCTACATGCAATTTTTTTTTCTTTAAAAGACATCTCCTTCAATATTCTATTACCAGGGAAATAGGGTTAAGAGACAGAAGTGACAGCCTTTGAAAGGCAAAAGGATTTAAAAATGAACTGAGGGGGGAAACTGTCTATTTATCTGTTAATACTAGATTTATTTTTTTTTTCCAAGAAAGTTAATGTCATTTTACAGTTCAGAACTTGCTAGTGTTGGGTTACACAGATAACAGGATTTACATGATCATGAGAATTTTTAAAATACCCCATCACTATTACTAAATTTTACTTGTCCTGCAGACAAGTCAAAGCAATTTTCTACTTGTCAAAGATGATAAATCAGTTGTCTGGTGACACTGGCAGGTGGATTTGTCAAATCTCCCTTGAAGTATTTCGGTCTCTGCTTTCAGGCTGCCTGTGAACTCCTGAGAGCAGAATAACACAGAGAATAAGTCAGGGATGAGGAGGAGTTTAGAATTTTAGGGCTACTGCCCATTATCCCAGCTTTCTTGGTATTTTTTTTCTGCTTTACCATTAAAGTGGGTGTACAGCATCCAGCTGCTGGGTTTTATTCTAGCACTTCACCCACAGAATTCCAGTGAAAAGCAGAACAGTTAAAAAAACCAAAACCACACACCACATTTGAAAATACATTATTTAGCTTACAAATACCAACTTCTCTTCTCTTCAAGATGGGCACAGCTTAGGAAAGATGAAATTAAACCCCACTTGCCACTACAAGCTACTCCAAAGAAACAACTGGCATTTAAAGTGAGGGGAAAAAAGCAATGGCAAAGATGTGCAAATGGAAGCGTACACCTTATGCCCATCAGGCAGAAAAATGGCCGTTTACTTACAATAAAGGTGGAAGTGTTACAGTGAAATACTTTAAGTACTGATCTTAAATAAGGTTGACAAGACATCTAACACAAATTGCTCCCTTTTTAGCCCTTCCTTCACAAAATAAATTAGAATGATGTTAATATGCTGTTTGGCCTGTACTTTTAAAACAGATGAAGTTGTGTTCAAGAGTCCCCGCAGGTGTACTTCAAAGACTAATTTGGAAAAATAACTAGCTACAGATAAAATACATAAGAAATTAGAAAATGCAGAAGAGGAAATGTTTTTTCCTACTACCCTCAGAAGTAACACCGCTTGGGCGCAGTGCTTCTCCAGCGGCGATTCCCCGGTGCTCTGCAGCAAGCTTCCAACGCTCTTGATCCAAAGGCCAGACAAATGCAAACAGAAGTTCACATTCAAACAGCAGATATGAAAAGATGAGAAGCCTCAAAGCGAAGCCCAGAGGCAGCGTTTCAAATTGAATCCTCTCCCTGAGCAAGCAAGGCCTCTCCAGACACCACTAAGCAGTTCCTCCTCCTCCAGACCTTTCATATGGGCTTTGGAGTAGCAAAGTGGATCCTGTAGTTGATTTTGGCCTCCAAGGCTTGCTCTTCTGCATCTCCAAGACACTGCAGATGCGGCTTCCCTGGGTCTGGCAGATACCTCGATTTCTATACAGCTCAAAGAATTAGGAGAAGCAGCAACAAATTGTTTTTCACCTTGCGATACAAAACATGAATTACTTCACAACAAATAAAAGGCAACACCCTATTCCTGAGCCTGATCTTCACTGGAAAACCTGAAAAGCGTAAGTGTTTGCATTTTATTTTCTCTCTCTCAGCAAGGAATGCCAAAGACCTTGCATGTTTGAGATGAAGGATTAGCACTGGTTTTTTGTACCATTCCTCTAAATTTCCACATTAAATCCTCAAGCTAGAAACACAGCATAAGGACATTTTTACCTCATTTTGACAGCACATTAGTTCGTACTTGCTCCTGAGCTTTTTGAAAGCATGTCCTTCCTTTTGCATACTACATTCAACAGACCAGAAGTGGGGAAAATGACATTTCTGGCCGCTGACAAAGCCTGACCAAATCACCCGGCAGAGGCATGCAGTTCACTGTATCCCCATTTATCCAGGGGGCTGAGTCAGAGCTGTCTTTCCCCACCAAAGGCAGGCAGGGTGGAAATGATGACAATCTGTTTCAGAGGCTACAAGATGAACTAAGACATTTGGTATTAGTGTAATGCAGACACAATTCTAATTCTAATAAAGTCATTTATTGGAGCTGTGAAGTGCAGCTGTTCTTCCCCTGTCTTGCCACCCACACTGTACGACGAGCAGTAAGCCTGAAACTGAGGGGTGAGGCAAAGAAGCCAAGTGGGAAAATGAAATAAATCATTTGGAAAACAGCTGGATGGTAAAAATGGTCAGCCCTTAGGCTGGAGAGCTACTATAGATCCTGCTGTTTTACATTACCATTAACTTGAATTTAATTGCCATTTGGGTAAGCAAGCTACATTTTAAGAGACACGTGTAAATTAATCTGTAGTTATTTCCAAAGATAAGCTGTCACTGGAATAATACTCTTGCCATAGAATCCAGAACAGAGTTGCTCTAAATCTTTAGAGGCAAAAAGTTTTTTTTTCCCTGGAAGTGCTGTGATTTCTTCAGAAAACTTTACTGAGGGTTTCTTCCTTGCATGAATAATTTATGTGCCTTGATACTCTTAATAGTAGAGAAACACAATTATGAACAAAATAGGAGATAACCCTTTAATTTCCAAAGTTGCTTCTAATTCAGGTGGCATTTATACTACTGGGGGCAGGGGAGAAGAATCAAACTATCCACTCTCTCCCACTCTGTTGTCAAAGGAAAATTGAGCAAAGCATCGAGCCAGCCAGTATCTCTTTCAATCCCAAGCCAATAGTATTCCGATTGCAATACGGGTTGGAAGAATACAAAAGGAGAAAAAATGCAGAGGAATAATACCCACGATGGCTTGTCAGAATATTAAGGAGATTGCAGATTGTCAGAGCCCTGGAATCGGATGCTGATAATTCATCAGAGCTCCTGCTCAGCTTCCAAGCAACAAAATGCATCTGCATATGTTGGGGAATAGATTTGCATTTGTTGTTTCCTATCTACTGATAAAAGAGTGAGATTAAAAAAGAAAAAAAAAAGCATAAAACTTAGTAACTTTCCCTCACAGATGCCAGCGTTTCACTTGCCTTGATAGATATTTCAACCAGAGAAAAAGAACATCTTAAAAAAAGCTGCAAACCACTAAAATCTTTCACACGCCATGCCTCTGGACTAGCACAACCTCTGTGTGCAGCTTGCTTCCAACAAAAACAGCACCACCCCCCTTTCACCCATTACCCTGCTGGCAAGAAATGCGGAGAAATAGCTGGTCTATCCAGCAATCTACTGGGTAACACAGCTTGCCACCAAGCTGCAGCTGGTGTTCACAACGTTCGCTGAATTCTTCATTTTCTCGCCAATGACACGCAGTTCATTTAATCTGAGAGTCAAAAAAGTGCTCAGTCCAGTGCCCTAGGCTTGCCCTTTGAGGCAAGCAACTCAAATGCAGGTATTTTTAGCTACGTTTTTAGCCACTCAAACTCTTTCTTCCAGCACTCGTTTTACAAGCATACCTCCACTTCATGTTTATACCAGCACACGTGTCCAAATCCAGTTAAACATGACACAAGGCAATAAGGAAGGGAGTGAGGATTATTATTTATAGCAGTGGGCCACAAGAAGACCTTTCTCCTCAAGTACATTGCTACCTGTACTATCAGTGAACAACATCAAGTTTAAGTTCTTCATCCACCTTCTGCTTCATGTTTTCCTAATGGGGTTAGAGGCACTGCACACCCAACACCAGTGAAGTGAAGACAAGTTCATCTCCAGATCCTGATGGGAGCTGGACGTCACCTTTGTTGAAATCCCTTTGACGTTTACCTCCACACAAAAACTATTTCCCTCGCTGTTTTCTTTGCTGTTCCAAGCAAAAACTGCGCTGTTACAATTAATAGCATGCTCATTTCATAACAGAAACACGCACACGCAAAAAAAGATCTGGCTACTCTTTGCTGGAAACCAAAAAGCCATCAAGGTTCCGGGAAAAGGACTGGTGTGGATTTTTTCTTTAGGGTAACCAGTGTTTATAGCAACATGACACCCGCGTGAAATGGGGTGGGGGGATAGGGGTGGAAAAGGAAGCAGCAAGTCTTATGAGATGATTACAAATGCTGAGCTATGTCCACTTTCTGAAATTAGAGAAGTGAATTATTCTTTTCCAATTACATGTAATACCTCAAGGTATTAATCCCTCCGTAAGACTTAGCTAAATGCCATGTATCTGCTGAAAGCTGCACATCTGCATCACATTAACTGGTTTTAGAAGTGTCTCCACAAGTAAGTAAGCACATACCTCATGCCCCAGATAAAAAGGAAAAGCACCACTAATTGAAGAGAGATACCCCTAAGCCTCCAACTGAATCATCACTAGTGGAAATTACAGAAAAAAACCCACAAGGAGCAATGCAAAGGAAGAATACCCTAAAATGAGTAAAAGGAGTAAGAACTGGGATGTGCCTTCTACCAGCTGTGCAAGTGTTGAAGTAATAAGCACATGACACGCTGCTGGCCCCCTGCAAGGACAAGAGGCAGACGCAATGCCCTTAGAGTCACAGGGCTAACCAATTCAGTCATGAGTAATGAGAGCTCCAAGGAAATACAGGCATTTCCTTCCCTAATTTTGCAAACACCCACCTCCAGGGTATCAAAATGATTAGGAACAGAGCTTAGTAAGAAAAGTACCTATGAGTCAGTCGCGTTGTCTATCCTGGGTGTAAGTGGAAGGCCGCTCAATCAGCCAGGTCTAAGCTTCCATCTACCAGTATTAAAAACTGGCTAGCGAGCTTCCAACATTTCTCATGGAAGGCACTTCCTTTTGGAAGGGAATGAAAAAAAAGCAACCTTAAAGCGGCACAAAGTAGGTCACCAAGAAGCCACATCAATGAAGCCTGGAAACAAAACAGGGAGGGACACCATGTCAGCTATAGAATCAAGTGGTTATTATAAACGGACATCAAAAGTACGGCTAGAACGTTTTGACTGGTAAGCCATTTCATGGATGAAATATAAGTACACAGTAAGTGATACACTATAGCTTTTCCTCTGTAAGTGTCCTGCAAAGCTACTATATTTTTAAACATAATTGCATGCTTTTTAGACCGAACTCATGATAACTCTTCTAAACGCCATCAACAACAGCAGCAATCTTGGCAGAAAAGATTTATGCTATTGGATATCAACCCCCCAACCCCTCTCTCACCACAGTTTTAATTTAAGATTCATCCCAAAGTTATCTCAGAGCCATCTAGGTACAGATTGATCTGTAAACAGATGTGGTGCTTATGTTCTACAGCTGGATGGATACATCAGCCCAGAGATGTCTTGGCCTGGGCAGCAGCCTAGCGGAACCTCAAGCTAATCCTGCAGAGTGAGTGAGCCTGCTATCCAAGGTCGTCAGCCTGAATGCATGGAAAACTAGGGTCCATCAGTCCACTCTCAGCTTTTTCCCTAAAATGCTAGTGAAACATCAAAGCTAACGTAACCCGCAGCCATAGCAAGTAGTTTCTCAGCAAGGAAGAAGTAGGTCAATTTAACTCTTGGCACTTGTTTATAGGAACACCTACCTACTCATATGGGAAACTACCTCAGCTCTCATTAGAGCGCCTGCTGTGTCCAGGGCTGGTTGGTTTCAAAATGGTTTCAGAACCATTCTGAGAAGAGAATCAGCCCATTGAAAAGAAAACAGGAGATTATGTCCTTCTAGTTGCTTATAGAGTCATTGTGGTTGGAAGAGACCTTTACGCTCATCAAGTCCAACCGTGAACCTAGCACTGCCAAGTTACCACTAAACCATGTCCCTCAGCACCACATCTACACGTCTTTTAAGGACAACTCACAATTGCTTAGTGGCTCATATACGTAAATAGTATATATGACTGGCTGCCTCCTCCTGAGCACCAGATTAAAAGGTGCTGAGCGTGCTATTAAACCCAAACTACGTAAAACGTACAGCTTGAGATCAATGAAGCCAGTATCCAGATAACTTTGAGACACCATGCTTCAGGTGAATGCTGCTCTTACACTAAACATATGCTTACCATCGATAGCCATACCACATTTTCAGATAGCTTTCTATTTTCACCCTTTTGTATTTTTTAACACAGAAAAAGCAATGTGTTCTGACAAAGAAATAACAGAAAGCAAGTTTTGCCAGTATAGGGAAGATTAATGCCTTTTCATACCACTTAGGTGTCTAACTATTATTACTACATTCCTCTCTAATTTTGTTTTCCACCAAAGTTTCAGACATTTTTTCATTCATACAGCACGCAAACTCCCCCTTTGCAGCACTGGGCTGGAACCAAAAATGCTTGTTTCCTCCTTATCATCCTTCCTTTCTGCTACGTATTCATCATTTTGGTGAACAGACCCTGTGTAAGTCCAAAAAACTTTCAGTCTATAAAGCTTGTCTAGGCTGACAAAAAAAGAGAAAGAAGAGGCTTTCTTCCTTAATTTGATTTAATGGTTATAAATTGAGAAATTAGCAACCAATGGAATCAAAATGAGGATAGCTGAGTCTGAAATGGCCTCGGTTCACACCATTCTGCCACTACTTACAGATCTTGAGGTGAAAAACCACAGGGGCTTCTTTAAGCAGAGGAGTCACCAGCTGAGGGCATGTGAAAGAAAACTGACATAAATATTTATGGCAAGACCATAAAACTTTTTTGCCACCTTACTCTATGGGATAGAGAACTCATTACCTCCAAGGAGTTTAGGCTATTTGAAAACTTCAGTGAGCAAGGCCTTAGCTAATGGAAGGAGTTAAGGAAGACCCCCGTGAAATCCATTCAATGGGGTCATCAATCACCCCACATCTCACTGGCATCCTACACAAGTGCTGCCAGAGAGCAAGAAAGAGACCCCATAAGCTTAAGCCATCTAGAAGAGAAATCTTCTCAAAAGAGGTTTAAAAGGATGCTGATTTTTCAAATTATTATTATTTTCTAAATCACCATATCCTTTTGCCATAGCTCTCTATTTCTGTTTTGGTGATACCACTCCATATTTCCTGATTTCTTATTTTCCAAGAGACCTACCAACTACCCTGAACAAAGAGATGTAAAATAATTACAAAAATGTTCCTCAGAATAGCAAATACTCAGTATTATTTGATGAGGAAGTCTAATGATTTCCTAGCAAGCGTGAGCACACTGAGCTTTTGGTGCGTGTTGTACGTGTTTCAGTACACTAAAGCAAGCCGGGAAACCCAGCTAAGACAGTAGCTTGGCTGTACAGCCTGAGGTATAACCTCATTACATAAACAAACATATTTTCAGGAAGCTTTTTGTCTCTTCTTTCATAGTGCCTGTACTGCACTGCACTCCTGCACGTCAAGATAAATTACCTAACTAATATGTCAAATTACTGCATATCAGTCAACTCTCCTGGCAAAGCCAACAAAACCTAAGTGTTACCCAGTGGCACAAGGTCTCAAATGCCACAGCAAGGATGTTAGAGCTTCAGGTGGTTTAGTCATTGCTCTATGGTTTTCCAGTCTCAATCTACGATATATGATGTGTTACCTACTTGGAAATAATGATTTAGTCAAACACCTGGCCCTGTCCACAAATTAAGAGAAGTTAATCAGTGCCAGGTATCCAAACTCCTTTGTACCAGCAGTCCAGCCTGCTATCACTGTAATGGGACAGATTTATTACATTTTGAAGGTCAAAAAAACTTTACATTGGGTGGGGTTTTTGGGGGGGGAGAAGGCAGAAAGGGAGCAAGCAGACATAACCACCTGAATAAAAGTTTCCCCTCTTGAGAGCATCTTGCCCCACTGACCTACAGATCTGACAGCTAATAAGGTATTTAAGGGGATTATTAATAGTCACAAGAGGATCCAAGTAAAGTAGCAGGCTTAAAGGTATCCCAAACACGAAGCGGTACAACTCAGAGCATGCAAGCAAAGCACTGTGGAGGTCTCAGGAGATCTGACTTCTGTTGCCAAGTTTCTTGTATGTCCTTGGGCAAGTTACCTGACCTACTTGAGCCTCGTTTCTTCACCTTCCCAGCTTACAGCAGCACTCTCAAATAAAACGTTAATGCTCCGGATGCACTCACAGGGTAAGGCAATGAATGGTCCAAGTAAGTGAAACCGATCCCTCCTCCTTTTACCCAGGCAGGTAGCAACTCCTACTAAAGCAGTCACCATTCGCCATGACAAAATGGTAGAAAAAACTGATGCAAAGTGATCATTTAATTCCTTAAAGAGATTCAAAGACTGGATTCGGCCCTCCCAGGCACTGCAACTTTCCACGTATTTCTCCTCAAACCTGAACTCTCTCATACCACACCTTGTGCTGACTAGAGCAGCATCTGTACCCTATCTTGTTGAGATGGGTATCAGTGCACTAAAGAGTCAGCTAAACGAGGGTGTGAATTACCTCCGCTTATCTCACACCAATCCACTGACTCAAGTAATGAGAAACTGAAGAAAGCAAGCAGGGGTTTTTAACTTTATCTGCCATACAAGTACTAACCGTGGAAAAGAAGTACTAATCCCATCCATATTTCCCACAAACCCTCACTGGCAAAAGGAGAGGTCTCTCCGGGAGGAAAAATGCAGTTGCACTGTTACATTCCATGTAGTCACTTTAAGTTCTATGAAGAACATCCCCAAAAACGGATGACATTAATTTCTAGGTTTTCCAATTTATTCAAGCTAAACGTAAACACCGCCACTCTAGATTTGGGGAACATCAGGCCTCTCTCAAGAGAGCCTGAAGCTCTGAAGGGTATAAGCTGGCTCACTGCCATGCAGTGACAGCCCACAGCCCCACACACTCCTGCCGCCTCCTAAGAGCATTTCCTTACTTTCCTTCTCACTACCACGCCACTAAATACCTTCCAACTGATAAAACGACAAAGCTAGAGGTGCTGCATGCAGGCAACGCTATCCACTTCTCATCCGGTGAGATAATGCTCCCTCCAGTCCTGGCCAACCCGACAGTGCTCTGCTGGCTACCAGGCCCATCCAAAACCATCGCCAGCAGGAGACGGGGCAGCGCAGCTCCTGCATTCCTCAGGCATTAAGCTTTGTCTAGAATACTGCTTAATTGTCTTTTGTTCCTTCATGCCAAAAAAACTTTAAGAACAGTCCTGACACAAAACGTCTTCTCCTGAAGCACTGCATTGTGGTAGTGGGTATCCAACGTTTGTCACACATGGAGAAAAATCCATGCAAAGTGTTGCTTCCTATTGTCGCTTCAAATTGAAACCCAAGTTCTCATCCTCTTTTCCAATATTCTGCCTCCCAGTACCTTGCTTAAAATCCCTGCTACCCAGAGTATGGAAAGGTCTCTCAGAATTAATACTCCAGTATCTATAGTCTACTCAAAAATAATTTTCTATGCTTTCGTCATGCCATCCAGATCGGGAACAGGACGGAGGTGAAGAGTGAATCCTTTGGACTGTTACATGAAAGCCTAACATTGGGAGGGGTTAAAAGGATGGGGGTTTAGTCCCAGTTCCTAAACACTTCTCCTCCTCTCATCACAGTACTGATTTCCATTCCCACACCTCCCTGGAAGCAAGGACTGAATGCACACAATCCCCTCCCATCTCATAATACTGTACTGTGTAATCCTCCATCCACTTCCTAATGCATTTGCTGTTTTTCCATCTTTGCTATTTCCTTTCTTCTTCAGTCCAGGCTACAAATTCTGAAATGCAAGCAAAGCAGACTCTGTCTGTAAAACATCAAGTGCCGGGTAAATTTACAATACCGTGTAAAAAAAATGAACTTTCTTAACACAGAGGAAAACGGGGCATTTTCAATTAAACCACTAGTGTCCAAGAACACAGACAGAGCACTGCAGGAAGGGAAAAGGTGCCTGCAAGTTTTAATCAAGCCAGAAACTAACAGAGAAGCATATGCATTCTTATGCAAATCTACACCAGACGCATTGCACATCTGCTGAAATGGGTGTCATTTTCCCACAGTTTGCAGAATTAATGTGTTTAACTAAGTGCCTGCCAGTGCTTGCAGTATAAAAGCTAATTTTTAATGGGGTATTCCCAGCTGTAAAAAAAAAATCCCTTTAGATAATAAGGGATCTAAATCCAGGACTTGGTTTTACATTTACTTAAGTGCAAAGACCCCCTTCACCTCCAAGAGCTCATTACTCGCACTACGTTGACTTGCTTTATAATTAAAAATAATCCTGATTCTTGGAAAAGAGCCTTTCTACAGTTTTGTGACCTTTTGAAACCCCATTAAAGAGAATTAACAAATGTTATTCCTTCCTGATCACGTTTATAAAGGCTTTCTGAGATAGGGGACTGTCAAAACACACAAAGGACTTTGTGAGACATTTACAAACCAAAACACAGTCATTTTTCTTTTCATTTGGTTACTTTCCTTGGTTTTTGAAATTGTATTTCCATGTGTATTTCCATTACTATGTGCCTTTGCAGAGGATTCTGAAAGCATTCAGAGGAGAACTTAACTCCGTGACCTTGGGGCTAAGAAGGCATATATGCCAGAAAATGCTGAAATCTCAGCTATTTTTTATAAAAATCTATAAATATCAGTTGAAAGGAACCCATGATCTCACAGTAAGCCAATGGATCACAGTTATGCTCCTCTTATCTTCCCTTTTTTTCCTATTGTTTAAAAATAGGAAGCAGCACCACATGAAAACGTTCAGCCAGAGATAAATCCTGTAACCGAAATACAGGAATCAGGAAACTGATGTTTTAAAATAATGTCATCCTCATTTTCCCCAACACACTCTAGTATTGTTGATGCCTCCAAATATTTAAGTGACTTAATAAATTAGTAACCTAGGCAACATTTGCAACAACACAGCCAGCTGCAAGAGCCAAGCTAAAAAACCCTAGAAAAAAAAATCCATTTATATATAAATTAACATCAACATTCCTTAAAAAGAGGAAGGGCAAATAGTTTTAACATCAAAGGGCTAATTCTGCAATAAAGTTTGGGATTAAAGCAACCAAGAAGAAAACAGGCTATACCCAGCCCTCAGCTGCACTCCAAATCCCCACAATACACAAGAAAGTCAGCGGAGATCCAATAGCCGCGGTAGCACAGAGGACCCATAATTCACCCCCTACACGCTTGTACGAATTCCCTGCAGTCCAAGAGAGCCATCAGAAAAGCTGTCATGCAGCAGGTACGAGCAGATCACCTGTAAAAGCACTTTAGTCAAATCTATTCCCTGCTGCTGGCTGGCAAGGGAAAGCGCTCTCTCTGCCCACAGCACACTTGTCCATGTTTAATCTGTAGCAAATGCTGTCACTTAAAACCTTGGTTTTGAGTAAATTCTATCTTTTACAATGGGGCACCAACTATAAATCATTGTTATTTTTCATCTCAACAAAATGAAAAAAAAAGCTTTATGCCTTCATTATTTAATGTTTGTAACTAATATGCTGCAGCAGTACCTGAAGGCCACAATAAGGTCAGATATCACTATAGTAGGCACTGTCCAAAAACACAGGAAATGACATTTCCCGGCCCAACAAGGTTTATCTTCTTTTGCACCAACTTTCTAAGCGAGTTAAAAATAAGTCTATTGATCAGCAGGGAAAGAAATGCTCCTGAACCTTCTCTACTTTCCAACGCGAGACTGCCTACGCAGACACGCCGTGCAGCTCTTCAGCCCCCCTCCAGCTTCCCAAGTGTCTCATCCGCACCTTCGGCTTACCTAACGTTAAGTCCTTCACCACAGCAAATGATCTCCTGCAACAAATCGCAGTTCCGTACACACTCATAAATGCAGCAGTATACAAAACCTAGCCCAGCTATTCTACCTGTATGTATCTCAAGAAGACGAGGAAAACCCTCTACAAACAGCCATCCCTCAACTATCAGATTGCTTCCCCACTTCCATTTGTTATGAGGGCTTTTTTTGGGTTTTGTATTAAAATACACCCTTCCTACTTACCCCTTGTTATACAGCTTCCAGATTACTTTTTAATTGAGCTTCTGGAGATGAGCGGGTAAGGTTCAGAAGCGGAGAGCACGCTCTCCCCCAGCCTGTTCCAGGCAGCCTCAGGCTTCCTTCACCAACTCCTGCACCACCGCAATGAAGATGCCGCCACCTGGTGGGATCTCCACCGGCTTGGGGGGGGCAGGCTGGACCCCGGGGAGGTGAGACTGACTCCGGGGGAGGCTGGTGGGTCACACTCGCCATCCTGGCATGGACACCTCACAAAATGCTAGCCGGCAGCATGAGCAGGGCTGGAAGGAGAGGATTTGCTGACAGTAAGAAGATGTCGTACATTACGGCCTGATGGTGCTCATTCGAAGAGAAACGGTTTGGAAATGGATAATTTTTGCATTTTTAGGTACAACTGCAAGCAGCGTAAGAAG
The DNA here is from genome assembly GCA_013400135.1 of Rhinoptilus africanus. NCBI lineage: Eukaryota > Metazoa > Chordata > Aves > Charadriiformes > Glareolidae > Rhinoptilus > Rhinoptilus africanus. Next base: position 328,947 of record VXBO01011180.1, on the reverse strand, counting down.
AGAAGAAAAGAAAGACAGAGGAAGAGAAAGAAAGAAGGAGAGAAAAATTGAAAAGGTATCAAGATACCTACAAAGCCATAGCAAGGCAGGCTCTACCTACAAAGCTGTAGTGAGGCAGGCTCTAAAGAACCAGGAAACCCTGGGAACAGACTCGGACTCATTGATATAAGAGTTGAGCAAGGTAGACAACGGATTGCTGGAATGGGTAACTCACAGAAATTGGGCTTTGGCGCTGAATTTCACATGATTAGGAGTCACTTCTGTTCAGTGCTCAAGCTACAGCTATTTTTTAGTCTCCACATGACACTACATGCATTACTGTGGCTTCAGTCCTGAGCAGGAGCCTAATATTTTCTGAGGGCCAACACTTAAAAGCCTGGAACTCAGGTTTGAGGCAGCCAAGAGACATTTCTGCCTGGTTGTACGGGGTCTAGGGGTTTTTCTGGAGTCAGAGCCAGCAAAGCTCTGTCTGTAGATCTGTCTGTATCCATAAAAAAGCACGGAGCCCTTCAAGCTTGTGTTTGAAAAGCCTCCTCTTTCTGCCAGGAGAAGCGGGGTGAGGAGGCTTATAGCGGCAGTGAGGAATGTCTCCAGGCTTCTCGCAGGATTAGAGGACAAGGTGATGAAAAAGTCCACGACTGATCTGCGCTAGAGCTTGTACCACTACTGTCGTCTTTTAGCACCACTGCTGAAAGAGAAAGACATTTCCTAGTCCAGATAGGGCCCCACAGCAGCAATGTCCATTCACAGGATGAACACTCAAGAAAGAACAGCTTCTTCCCCATGCTATTTTCTACGTATTTCAGCAACTCCTATTTTGAAATTAATCATTCTAGCGCATGAGCATTTGCAGTGAGCCTAAGCAGGCACACAAGAAACTAATCTGACAACCACCGGCTACAGAAGTGTAAAACGTGTTTAGACACAGACTATGTCAGGCAAAATCCGATTCTGCCCCCACCACATCCAAAATTTAACACCAATGCAGATATGCTAGCTTTATAATTCTTTGCTACAAAATGTATGGATGTTCAATCAGTCACACCACGCAATACAATACAATTTCTCTGTTTTCACAATTAGCACTGTGAACGCTGTAAATTTGGTTATTCCCCTGCCTCCTCCCCCCAAAATCTGTTTCAAATAACAGAGAAAAAGATCCTGAAACACTGCTTTCAGAAGCCAGGTATCCCTTTTACAAAGGGGGAAAAAAAAAATATCATAGCATTAATTCAGGCAACACAATCTCGTACCTCTCACCCATTACACACATGCCATGAGCCTGAAAGGAAGCCATCATCCAGAACGCATGCTGATACATATTTTACAGAAACAATAGTTGTGTGTCAAAACTAGTTCTTGGAAACATCATGTAACAACATTCACATGATTTGTGTTTCACGAGCAATTAAACCTATCAGTCCGACAAGCAAATTTGCCACTCCTGTTCACTATTCAAACACCAGGTTAGAGGAAACTGCTTACATTACAGACACTGTCCTTCAGTAAGGAAATTGTATTTCCACGGTTTGTTAATGTCCTTTCTAATTCACTTAACTAGAAGCTGACGAACCTCCAAAACACAGAATGAAAAAGCTACACTTTAACTACTGCTGCTAACGCAGGAAATGCAAAAATACCCAGACCATGATTTAGATCTCATCGTGAAGTCAGACAAGACCTCAGCGTCACACTGAAATCACATCCTCGATATTGTAAAGTCCTACTGTATTCACATCACTGTCACGCTGCTGGCAAGCCACAGAGCTCAGCAATGATGGTACTTTACTACTTTGTTCTTTTCTCTTGTGCTTACAGATGAAGTTTTACAGGCTCTGCAACTGGACCGGCTCCCCTCATGCCAGTAATTACCTCCTTGGATAGAGACGAAATGGATGGCACACCACTGCTGAACAGAGAAGTACAGAGACAGACAGTTATCTTAAAGTGGCTGCCGAACTCCTTTTCTTTAAAAGAAGTGTTTCCACTACTTGAGACACTTTTCAGACACTCATTTGGAACAAGTCCCCCATACAGCCGTCCAAATTCTATGACATCAAAAACTGCATTTCTTGCTATGCTAGAAAATGCTTCTCCACTTCTCATGTGCTAGATATTCCTTCCCTCCCCCAACCATTCATGGTGAAATAATTAGTCTTAGTGTTCTCATTGTTTATCAGACAATACAGACAATAAGGCTAAGCTTTCTGCTCCTGTTTTCTTTCCCTGTGCTGCTGTGGTTCCTCAAACAACTGTGCAAGGCTTTACTTTTAATCCTATAAATAACACTTGTCACTCATAGGTTTGTAACCCATATTTAGCTGTGCACAAACATGGCACAGTTTCAGCTCGATTCATTGTCCACAAACTTCTCCAGATGTGTTCATGCAAGGAAAAAAGGCTAATAAGCAGGAGGAAATAAACAAATACTAGCTAATCCGATTGCAATTTCATAGGGAAGGAGAAAAGACACTACCACATCAGATTCTTTATGAGGGAGAGAGATAATGAGTTGTTTTTAAACACAGACTAGGAATAATTAGTTATTGTCCTTGGGCTACGAGATGTATTTTTACATGCTTGAAGTCTATGCTGATTTTTATAGCCTGCGAGCTAGCTGCTCCGTCACCGGGATTTTTTTCACATTTATCTACATGTTAGTGTCAGGCTACAAACACATCACAACATATGACATGACTTTATCAACAAGCAATGTTTTTCGCTGTGGCTAATTTTGAAACCACATTCCTGCTTCCACTCATACAAGATATAACCTTGGGTAACAATCAGATAGGCTGGTGCCAGACATCCTCTTCTTAAGTACATTCTCATTTTACCTTTGGAAAGCATTCTAAACAAACAAACAATTTGAAGGCAATCTGCTTTCTTGGGAGCTCCCCCTGACAACAGCAGAGAGGTTTTTTTAGAAGGCTGCATTTTATAGTCTCAGCATTAGACAGAGAGTAACAAAAGAAAGACACACAAGAAGCAGCAAGCTAGACACGGTGGAAACTACTAAAAATCCCAAACTTCTATTACAATTAATTGCACTAAGTATAACTTCGCTCATTGATGCGCCAGACAGAAAGCAGACAGACAACCTCGTCCCACTGCACCAGCTTTTCAAGCTTCCAAAATAAACACGAAGGTCTTTGAACAGACCGTGCTCTCCAGAAAACCTGCAGCCTGATCTTCCTCATTTGATATGTGCACAGGCTATTGCTGGTGGTACTCACAATAATTAACTGCCATCAGCCAAGAAACCCATCAGAGTTCTTGGAGATAACTTATTTATGTCACCTTTGTGTTTCGGGAATGATACAGCCAGTAACAGTTCAACAATACGGGTAACAGAGAGCATTTGCTTCTAATTTTACAGGCCAGTGAAAACCTGGAGAATCTCTTTGGGATTCAGGGCAGGGGAGAAAGAAGACGGGGGCAGCCAGCAGCCTGAACAGGATCCGAGGCAAAAAAAGCACCAATAAAAGAAAGCGGTTTTACAGATTCTACATCATATTAGGCAACGGTAACATGGTAACTGCACATGCAGACACCGCAACTGCTGCCTTTTCGAGGATGGACCATCAAATTTCTTACAGGAGGGAAAACAAGATACCGTCTGCAGTGATCTTCACTCTGCAACGTGGGAGTAATTATCGTTAGATTACCAAGACAAACAAGAGGAAAAGACAAGGAAAAGATAAAACAGAATTTCCACTATTTAGGTGCCGATAGAGATTAAGCCTGACCGCTTTTCAGTTGGGAGCCTAAACAAACCAGAGCCTGGTCACATAAATCAAGCTAATTTTAAAAGGTTACATACCAGGGAGAGTTTGAGAAGGAAGGGGAAACAACACCGGGTCCTGTACGCTGCCCAGATTTTAACATCCTTTTTATAAATAAGAAAGGTGCCAACTCAACACGCACCAGTAAGCCTGGGCCGACGGGACCCAGCGCATCAGCACCTCCCAGGCCTTCAGCCCCTCATTAACACTAATCAGGGCCGGCGCTGGCAGGCGGCGGGAGCTCAGCCCTGCCCGCACTCGCATCCTGTACTCCACTCCCGGCCACACAAAAGGTTTCCACCGGGATCCCCGGCCTGATACCGCCGCGGGTGCCGGCTCCAGCATCCCGCATCCCGGCTTGTGGGGGGGGCTGGCGGGGCTGCCAGGACGCGGCCGAAACCCGGCGCTCCAAGGGGGCGGGGGGATTAAGGAGACTCGGGGAACCGGGAGCTTCGGCAGCAGGAGGAGGGAAAAAAAAAAGGGGGGG
>VXBO01011180.1:302214-324239 GCA_013400135.1 Rhinoptilus africanus | reverse complement strand
AAGCGGAGATTGTGGCTCGGCAGAAGCGTCCCCAAGAAGTAAAAACGGAGGGATAAGCCCTGCTCGGGGGGTATCTGGCACATCCCTCTCGCAGCGTGCCTTCCTCTGGCCTGCTAGTAACAGCGCAGGAATCTGAAAATGATGGGTTTAGACTCAAAAAGCAGGGTGAGGTGGGGTTCCTGGCGTTTCAGCGGTGTTCACGTCGCGCCTTGGGAGCATGCCGAGTCGAGACCGTTACATCGCGTGCATTACACCGTCCCTTTCTTTCAGGTACACGGGAAGGAGACAGACGTGCTGCTGGAGAGAAAAGAAAGCAACTGGCTTGATTGAGTCTTAGGGGGTTTGTTTCCTGAATGCCTGTTTACTCATCTCCCTGATGACACGAAGTTTTAAATTTTCCATCAAAGTTCTCATCGCTTAGGGTGCATGTTCTCAAAAACCTAGAATAAAATATCTGAATATAGTGTGCATCCCAGGGTGTCTTTTAAATCATGGTATTGTATCTTCAGCTTTCAGGGAGGGTGGGCAGAGGGTTCAGCTTGCTTTGTGTTCCTTCCCCATAATCTCTTGGTCTGAGTTCGCGCCTATCCGTGATCAGTAGAGCTGGGTAGATTCACCCCACCAGGTAGGTTCAGTGATTATCTCCGTGGCGCGTAGAGGATTTAGCAAACGGGCCATCTCCTCAACATTTCTCACTGAAATCAAAAGCTTAGTGCAGGCTGTGTCTACGGGCTCATCTCCGTACACAACTTCTGTATTAGTAGAAAGGGGCTGACATTTTATTCTTTATTGAAATAGCTGTTGAATTAGCATGGACCTATAGCAGTTACACAGCCATGAAGCTGCTTTAAACTAGATGCAGCTCCCTCACTTTCTATGTCACCTTGTTTTGTTTTGCTCTGCAACAGAGTAAGAGGGTTCACACGGCGAGAAGAGCAATAACTTCCCTCTGAAAGGGCCATAATTCTCTACGCTCTGCAGGCTGCGATCAGCTGCCCGAACCTGAAGGTTTGTCTTAGGAGTTCCCAAAAGTTTCTCTTGGGAACTGAGGGCTTGCAGAGTGACAGCGAGCGATGTCCTCCTGAACCAACTGGATTGGGGTACCCTTCTACCCTATGGTATAATCGCGTCCTTGATGGAAGATGTATTAACTACTTCGATGGAGAAAAAGAAGTCCTGCCAGCCCTATCATTAATTGATGAAACCTCGTTTCCTGTGGGTTTCTCTCATGCTTGACTGAGAGCTTGACCTGAATCTTGCCCTACAATTGGGTCATTCTCTACCCAGTTGGGAGCCCTGTTTTCTGAAACGGGATGAGTTCGCATTGCAGCTTTTCCATTGTGTGGCGGGAATATGCATCCTGCTGTGATTTCCAAGCTGAGTTCGAAAATAAAGCAAGCTCCCTCTTCAAAATGTTCGGTTGTTTTGTGATTGGCAGAACTGGTGTAGCCCAGTTTGTTACAGATTCATGCCTCAGCGTAGATCGCCTGGTGTCTAGCAGAGGGTGGACACACTCAGTGGAGAGGCTCGTAGGATCGCCCTCTTTTACCTTGCTGCCAATTTTCATTATTCCTGCAGGGATTTAATTTGCTCTTGGACCTTTATCCTTCTGTTTGTTTTGTTTGAAACAGACCAGTGAGTTCCACACTTCTTGAGGTTGTAGGAGATGAGACGCAGGATCAGGGGAAAAGAGATAGTGTGAGCTTGACGGTGTCAGCTTCGATTCTCTGGGAAATAAGGATTTTAAAATTACCTTTATAACCAAGAAGAGTTAAACCAGGCTGAAATCTGGTGAGGATTCATCCCTCCACCACTGTGACAGGCATGATGTGATTCTGCACAGTTCTGCACCGCCGGGACACCCGGTAACCTCTCCTGGCTCCTGCCCACCCCAAAACGTGTGTCATGGTCTCTAAAGGATCGGGAATTGAGGGCGTGCAAGCTACTCCTTCCAGAGCAGACATCTGTATAAATTGCCATAAAAATACCATAAAACAGTAGGAAAAACAATTTTTCCCTCCTACGTTCTCTCTACTTCTGCGCTTTCCCACTGCTGCTGGTAACACAACATACGTATTTTCTAAGCTTATCAATTAGTGGCCACAATCCAATAAACTCTTTGAGATTCTCCCCTCCTGCTCACCCTGCAGCCCCGTTCTTGCCATCAGCCTCCCACAGGCTTCTCCATCCCTCGCACAAGCACGGGGTCTTTGCCTGCTGCTGCTGCGGGAGCTCGCACGAGCAGCTGCAGGGGGAGAGGGGGGAGAAGCTGCATTGGGAAAGGGAAGAGGAGCTGGCGTGTGGTGAGGGAAGGATGTGGCTGCTGACCTACTGCCAAAGGGGGACTAGTGGAGTTTTAAAAAGCTGCTCCACAATCCTGGGACGACAATTACGCGGGAGCGGTGCAGGACACCAGCAACTGGTTCCCATCAAGTCAGGGCTGGTTGTATCTGCAAGTATGATCAGGCCATCCGAACAGCAAGGTCTGGAACGACTGGAAAGTGAAGTTTCTCAAATTCACACGGTAGCAGAAAACAAAATCCGTAATCCGTCCTCCTGCCTTTATTTGTGTGGTTCGATGCAATACGAACATTTAGTAAAGAGCAGGGATGACTGAAATAGGAAGGCTGGTTTTGCAGGCATGCCAGTAGCAAAAATAGAAGTATTTTATAAATAAAGATGTCCTGGAAATCAGAGAGTCCCAAGTATCACGCTTATCAGCTCAGCTGTTCTGTCTGGGGGTCTTCTCCGCCAGTAACGCACAGGGGATTTGTGCAGGCATAAATGAGCAGTAATATAAGCACATGCACGAAATTCCCTTCGTGTTAAACAGCCCCGTTAGTTGATCTACTAGTGACTGTCACGTTAACCCACAAGCTCTAGTTAAATTAGGGCTGGAGATTTACTCAGAATAGGTTAAATCAAAGGGTTTGGAGAGAGCTGCATATGTGTTTCCATTAAGCCAAAGACTGTATGTGTTATAGAAGAAATTGAACTACATCTGTCTGACCTGAGAAAATAAATCTTATGAGCAGACCTTCATCCAGGAGAATGAATTCCTGTCTTCAGGAGCGAGCAAGTCTCACTTCAGTGAACTTATCTCAAAAAAAGGTGATAATAAAACGAGAAGAGACGTGGAGGAGGGTGGTAAGGATAGTGGAAGTGATGGGATAGATACCATATGAGGAGGAAAGACTAGAGAAATGAAGAGATTCCCATTTGGAAGAACAAAGCCTTGGAGCAAGCGAAGACAGAGAAGTCTGAAGAGGTCAGAGAGGACTGGTATGGACCTGGAATTATTTTTCCCTGTTCCTCGCAACACGAGAGTGAAAGAACGTGGAGAGAAATGTTCAGGAGTCGGGTCTAAAGCAGACGAAAGGAAGTACTTTTTCACACAACACATAATTACATTGTGGAACTTATTGCCACAGGATGTCATGGAGGCCAAAAGTATAAATGAATTCAGAAAAAAAAAGGATTAGACAAATTCATGCAACCTCCGGCTCAGGAAGTCTCTCAACTACAGAGACCCGAGAGCCGGGAGGGTATGCCGGAGGAAGGATCACTTTATACTCTCCCTCTTCCGATATCCCTTCCTAAGCATCTGCAGCTGGCCACGGCCAGGCGCTGGTTATTGCCCAAAGTGCACGTTTATTCTGAGCCGGGCTGACAATGCTTATATCCTCCTGGTAGCTCCCTATGGATGGAGCCTTAGGGACCAGAGGCGTCTCCTGGCCAGATATGGGACTCACCCCTGATTTTGTTACCTCCAACCCAACGCGGTCCCGGCAAAGTCCGTTGTGACCACTCTTTGCTGAGTTAGGCTGATGTAATTGAAGCCAGATTGAGCCCTGAAACCTTCAGAGAGACTCTTCCACTTTCCCTGCCCCTGGGATTAAGCACTGAAATCTCTGTGCTAAAACCCTCTTTGAACGGGGATGGCAGATAATGCGCAAACTGATTAAAAAAACCCCAGTGCTGGGGAAAGTTAAATATTAGAGAGCCAAGGCCCAGTTTTAACTGCTGCTGCTGTCCCTCCTTCATCTCATGCCAACTGCCTCCAGGATACATGTGCTGACACTGAGTTTCTGCCTCACAAAAGCGGCTGCAGCACGGGCTTTAAACTCAGGCCCTTGATGCCGAGATAGGAAACAGAAAAATAGAACAAAGGCAGCGAGGGGCTCTTCTGGCTCGCACCTACTCCGGTCATCCCCAATCCATCCCTGCAGAATCACAGGGAGGCTACCCCAGCCCCCCCTGCCCCAGCAAGGCATTTTGCTCCTCTGGTGTTTCCTTTAACTTCCCAACATCAGTAGGTCTAAAACGTTTTGCTGCCTGCTTACCCCTGTTGTAACTAAACTATAATTTTCACTAGCAGGGGAGAGGGATTTCAGAGAAACATCTGGCCTGGCTTCATCAGGATAACAGCTCTGTCTCTATTTATACACGTGCCAGGATGGTTGTAGCTCTCAGCTGTTCTTCACTCGACATCTCTTTTCAAGCCGCTGTGTCCCACTCCGTTGGGGCAGGCAATGGGTCGAGGCCAGGCTGCTGCGATGTGAAACAGAAACCGGCCCTAAGAATGGGGGCTTGTGACAGCTTGTCCTCTCAACACTTGGCGCTCGCTGTCTGCCGGATGTATGACAATGTGCCTCTACGAACGGCGTTGCTCCTGTCCTTCCATGTTGGTGGAGAGAAAATGGGGAAAACCCATCCAACCGGGAAAATAATAGTGATTTGCTCAGTAATCCCAGAGATTTTGCTAGTTAGGGATCAGACCTGCAATGAGCCAACCTCTTAGGTCTGAATAAGCCAACCTTGATAGTCTGAATTTTCCTCTGAAATCACAATGTGGATTTCAGAGGAAAATTCAAACCATCGGGAAGAGAACGGCTGGCCATGGCTTTTCTCTACAAGGTGTCAACAAATAAGCTGTGACCCTGCGGAGACACGGGAGGGTCAGAGACTCCGCTTGGGAAGGCGGCATGTCCTGCTTAATTCACCGCGGTGGGAAAAATCCGCTCTGCTGCCTCCACTCCAGCGCTCACAAGACATCACATTGCATTCGGCGTGTTTAAAAACCCCTCAAGTCAAACAGCCGAGTACCTGGAGAATTACCAGACCACACGTTCAGAAGCGCAAGTTGCTGTATAAAATGAACACTCATCTCCTGAATGATGAGGGTGCGTAGGTTGGCAGTAATCATCTCCAGAAAGTCTACCCCACTGCTCCGCTTTTCCCTCAAATGGGCTGTTCCTCACCTCCCAGCCCAATCCACTTCTAGCCCTGCATGCCCCCCAAACATAGCTATTTTAGCATCACTTCCTCGCCCCATTTCAGATCTGGACCGTTTATTAATTATTTTGTGGTACACAGCTACGAAAGCAGGAGCCACTCGGAGACACAGATTTTTGTGACCCAAATGAGACCAGCCTTTTCAGATGCTACTATTGATTGTACTGAGGTTGCAAACTCCCTGGAGCAGGATTGAATTTCACCCTGTGCTTGTACTATCTGATGGGATCCTGCCCCTTCAATACACTACTTCAAAATACTCTTTTCAGCAGTGACCCGAGGTTGCGTAGATCAATATTTGTTTACTCAGCTCAGGTCTAATTTTCATGCCTGCCTGGGAATCCAAGTCCGCCTGAATGCAACAGAAAGGGCCACCCCTGCCTATTGCATGAACCAGGCAGAAACGTGCACCCTTCCTGAAACATCGCCCTTTAGGAGCAACTCTTGAGAAGGGAAACACGACTTTGTCTTGGGAGAACATGGTCCAAGTATAAACCCTGGTGATTCTGCCAAATATAAACCCTGGTGATTCTGCCAAATATAAACCCTGGTGATTCTGTGGACACTTTGGGGTGCAGAGGTGACCACTTGAGCCCTTGTGAACTCTTCACTTCCATGACTCTTCTATTTGGGAAACATTTATATTTTTTTTCTCATTTAAGTCCGTCCCTTTGCAGCACCGTGAGTACCTTTGCAAAACGTGTAAGAAATGCACCAAACCGGCCAATTTCTGTCTCATTGCTGTTCTGTCTGATTGATGTTCTCTCACCCCGAGCACTACACAAAGGAGACTAAGGGAGCAATCTGAGATAACGGCACCTTATCCTGCCAACGGGGAGCTCTTACAGTGAAATCTATCTTCATCCCATCCCATCCCCTTTATGAAAAGTGAATGTGAAGGCATGCCCAGCACTGCACATCTTTTTTTCCCTCCCGTGGGATTTGAGGAGGAGGGGAGTGAAGAAAGTCTGGTGCTGGAATACAAAGTTCTGTTTTGGGATATCTTTTCTTTGGGCCTTGGGGTGTGAGGACTGGACACAAAGCTCAAGGAACGTCTGGACGTGGCCAGACCTGAAGTCTGATCAAAGGCACTTACAAGTGGGTGCAGGGCCTTTGTTAAAGAAGGTGGAGGTTCCTCTCTGTCTGCTGGAGGTGCTCAAATCCTCTGCTCTGGCAACACGTCCCCTCGCCTTGCAGGTCAGGAATATCCAGACGCAAAAAATCCTTCAGCTTGTCAAAAGCAGCCATCTGGCTTTAAAGCCCAAGTGACTTTTTTTTTTCTTTTTTTAAATTTCTCTTTTTAATACTGGCTGCCTGTCTGCTGCTGCCCTTACTTTAAAACAAAATAACCAGCCTCCAGCAACCTTCAGAACAGATCTGTAAAACTCTTCAACTGACTCTAACAAGCAAAGGCAAGGCTGTGACAAACCTGCCGGCTTTCTCTTCATGGATTGGATCGTCTTCAGGGAGCGCAGGACTGGCATTTAAAAATGTAGCCTTTGAGCTGGTCCTTTTTTTATTCTTTTTTGGTGATAAAGCTGGTCCCTGGGACACTGGGGAGATGACTACAGCAGATGCTGTGATGACTCAGTGCAGAGGAGGCTGTGGGATGGACATGGGGTCAGTGAAAGGGTACATCTACTGGACTGTGCTCGGCTAAAATGGTTTGGGTTTCATCTTTGAGCAAGAAATGAGGCCAACAAGGAAGGAATGATTTATTTATCCCTATTTTTCTTGTTAGACTCCAAGTTAGATGACTTGGCTTGAACTTTGAGGAAAAGAATAATCATCTGATTTATCTACATCTCAAGGAACGCAGACTTCCTTCTCTGGGCTGCCTATATTATTAATTTATCCAGCTTCTCTCTCTCCTATATTTTTGTTCTGTGTTGCCCAAACAGATGGGTTCCCTTCCTTTGCTATTGTGAGTGGAGACAGATGCAAATAAATAGGCACTTGTGCTGTGTTGTGTGGTTACCTAGAGAGGCTCTTGTTTGCAAACAAAGGCTATAGCAGGACACAAATAACCTCATTTGGTGTAGCCTGGAGATGCACTTCATTAAAAATACTGCCGTGGGGTCCCCCATGCTGCCCTTCAATGTTTAGCGTTGGAGCTGAGCGTGGCGGTGGTGGCAGCACCCGCCAAAGCAGAACTGATCAAGAACGCTGTAAGATGCTGACATTTCAGAATAAAGGAGGAGCAAAACGTACAAGCTCTCTTCCTCCCCCCTCCCAATTCTCTAACCTATTGTTCCTTTCGATGTTTGAATAAATAAAGGAGAAAACACTGCTCTGGAGCACAAGGCAGCGGTTTCACAACAGCTCACGTATAGGCAAATACAACGTCCAGCTTTGTCCTCTGTCCTGTGAGCAGTCCCAGACAGTCGATACACATTACCTTGCACCACAAAGAGTAGCTGCTTGTGGTTTTGCAGGGGCTGGATGCCAGCTGGGGGCATTTCCTTGTGGACCACATGGAAGCAGTGACTGTGGCTGCCGGCTCTCAAAGCCAAGTCCAGCCCTGCCTCCCACAGGGAGGGCACCTGCAAAGATGCTGGGATGGAGAAGCATCTCTGCCTTTCACCTGTGAACCTCCAGGGAGCAGAGCCTGCCCCATAGGGTTGACGGCCGTTGTGGTCCTCGTCCAGGACTAGGCATCATGATAACAGGAATAAAATACCAGCGTAGCTCAGTCCCTGTTAAAAACGCAGAGAGCATTAAGACGACATGGCCGTGCTTGTCCTGGCTCAAGCTGCATTTAAAATAAAACGTAGGATTCCCAGAGCTGGTTTGTACAAACAAAAGTGAGTCTCAGAGCAAGAATTGCCTTGTGGTGGAAAATAGCTGTGTGGTGCTGCTCACAGCAGCCCTTCAGCCCAAAGCGTGCAGTCAGGATTTAGGGGGACATTCAGGACATTGGAGTGGTCCAGAGGCAGACTGAAAACCCTAAAAACATCTCAAGCACTTCAGAAGAAACACCTGAGCAAAAAAATCCCTCCACTGAACACAAGGTTATAACCACGTGACAATAACAACAGCCACAACCAGAGCAATGGTGGTGGCTTGGCTTTTCTCAGCAGCGTTCTCACCTGAGGAGAGGGTCTGGGCTTCCTTGGTCACCATGTGAGCCTCAGGTCTCAGTCCCTCTGCCTTTGTTTTGCCTGCCAGAGCCTCTGCGAGGATTTTGTCCCTCTCTTCCACTAGGTGTTAGTACTTGGGTATTTATTTTAAGAGATGGGCAGCAATATCCCTCCAGGAGTCATACCTGCTGCTCGTGTGTGGCATTTGGGGCATTAGATGTTCCACCTCAGTCATTTAAAAGTGTCCCAGGAGAAAAATACTGCCATTTCCTTTCTGCTTTTCCAGGAATAAAGCGTACATTTGGAGTGCAGGTGACAGCAGTGCCATCCGTACAGGAGGGGAGAGACTCGTGAAGGTGTTGAGCGGGCAGGAGCGGCTGCAGCACAGGGAGAAGGCGAGCGGTGTGGGATGGTACCATTTTTACAGTCACTGTTCTGCCCTTAATTACAAGCCTAAGTGATGGCTAATAAAGATGATCCAAAAACAAATAAATTGAGCTGCTGCTCTAATTAAGAGGCTTTTGCTGCATGCAATGAGCCAGACCCATCTGTGTCATAGTTCAGCAGAAGCCAAGAGGGCTCCACGAGGGATTCATTTGAATTGCATCTGAGCTGCTTCAAGGAGGGAAACGCAGCACTGACCACCTTGTTTCCTACACTGCTAGCCAAGAAACCTTGGTCCGTTCCCCAGGCAGTCATCCTGGGCAGAGGCATTCACATACATTTCATTTGATTGCATCTGCCTTTACAGCAAGCACATTAATGGGAGACCTTCCACTGCTCACGGGAGGAAAGCTTTAAGCTGTTGGGAAGCAGCGATTGTTTTTCTGGCCAGATAATACAACAATAACACTTCATGGCTGTGCCCCTGTTTTTTAACCAGCCCTGTACAGCAGAGACAAGAAGCAATTACTACTGGTCATATGCTTATTTGATGGATGAAATTAGCTGACAGTCTCCCCTTGGGAAATTGCAGCAAAAGGCTTTTTTAAGGCGTCCACTTCCTCTCACAGGTAGGGGCTGACGCCTGGGAAGGGCAGATGCGAAGGAGAGCATTCATGGAGAGATCCCACACCGTGACTGCCCTGCAGATATACAGCTTTAATTTCAGGAGCCGGAACTCCCAAACCGCAGCCGACATTCCCACAAGCCTCCACTCTCCAGACATGCAATGCCCCGTCGTCTCTGCAGGTACAGTCCAAAATGTTTAGGGCTCCCTATACGGACACGCAAACTTTTGCCTGAGAAATAATGATCATCTGGGAGCTATGTATGGTATTTTTCCACCCTCCTCTGTATTTTCCATGGAAGAGTGTAGTCACAGCAACATATCTTCTCTGACCACAGCTGATATTTTAAAATCCACTTGCCCCAGAGAAGAGCCAGTACGTGACCCTTTTGCAGGACTCCAATCCGGGTTGTACGTGACGTCTTGTAACAACATGCCCCGTCGTATCCGAATATGGTACCAGTGCTGGGCTTGAGCCTGCTCCCTTCTCCTTCATGTCACCATGATGCACCAGGGCTACTGGTCATGACTCCAGTAAGAAAGGCACCCTCTCCCTAAGCAATTAAAATACCATTTGTTTGAGCTAATCCTAGAAGGAAAAAGGGGATAGCATAGAAAGTCTCACATCTGTTCAAAGTCGGGGGACTCTATGTTGTGTAGCATCAGCCGGAACTCCAAGCAGGGCTCGGCACCCTGCACAAATCCCATCCCTCAGGCCCTTCGTTGACACTTTGGTCTTTAGAGCTCTCGCAGGATTTTATTAGAAGAAGCCACCTCTGTTCCTCATCCCGGGTGCCAAACAAAAGGGCGGTCACATGCAGATGTGCTGCTTCGCTTGAAGATACCAACGAGGGCACTCAGGTGGTGTGATTGCCAGCGCCGAGCGGGAGCTGCCTCTGAAACGGCTAGCCAGGAAAGTTGACCCCATGCCAAGGGATGCCGCGGCTGGACAGCCACACTGCATGTGCGGCACAGCACAGCCTTTGCCTGGTAACTGCCATGTGGACCGGTAACGGCTGGATGTACAGCGGTCTTCCTCCTAAGGTCACAACAAATAGCCACATCGATTCCTCCAGACCCCAATTTGTTGTCTCGTACACCCTCCCCCACATGCATTCCCATCCGCCTTCCAGACAGAGAGTTATTAAGATATTTCATGCCAAGCAGCTTTATTTTCTCTGAACATACTTTTCTCCGAAAATCATGTGCAAATGGCAGCGCAACTTCGGAGCAAGAGATCCCTCGAGGGGAGAGGATGAGCTTGTGGTTAAACCATGGGATGGAGAGTCAGCAGATTGGTTTTTCTCATCCCTTGGCTCTCTGAGCTTTGACTCACCCCGTGGCCCCTGCGTGGTTCAGGCATGTTCGGTTTCCCCATCTGGGAAACCGGTGCGATGACACACTGCGATAGCAGCATGCAGCCATTTATAGCTGCTGGGAACCACCACGTGCTCCTGCAAAAGCACACCCTTTCACTGCAAAAATTGAACCTTCAGGACGCAAAATACTCCTCGGCAAAGTTTTCCAGCGGCCTGGCTCACTGGAGCTGCAAAGTTCTACTTCGATATTGAAATATTTATCCAGCATTTAAATATTTACCCAGTATGAAAAGTATCAGTCGGCGCTCAATGCCCAGCCCCCTGTGGATGCAGAGACATGCGGGTGGCTGTGCGCTGGGGGCCGGATTGCCAGGGGCTGCAGCAGCCCTGCTGCCCCCCCAGCTCGTCTCCAGGTGGGATGGGGCACGGGTTGGATTGGGAGGCCCTGAGGCACTCTTTCTTTGTCCCCATCCATCCCT
This sequence comes from Rhinoptilus africanus, assembly GCA_013400135.1. Taxonomy (NCBI): domain Eukaryota; kingdom Metazoa; phylum Chordata; class Aves; order Charadriiformes; family Glareolidae; genus Rhinoptilus; species Rhinoptilus africanus. Next base: position 313,057 of record VXBO01011180.1, on the reverse strand, counting down.
CTCTCCCCTTCACCACCCACACTCCCTGCCCGCAGCTCAGACCCAGGGCAAGGCTTCCTCCTCTTTCCCCCAAGCCCAACACTGAAGATCTTTGTTCCCAAACCACCTTGCTGGAACTTTTTTTTTTCTTTTTTTGCCGGCAGGGCTTTATGAAACACTGCCCTGGTGGGAGGACAGTACAGCCTTACCTCTTGCAGGTTTTGGGCAGGGGTGGGTTTTTCTGTCCTAAGCCTAGGGCTCCGCAGCGCTGCAGTGATTCCTGTAAGGAGGTGAGGAGCATGGTGGGGAGGGGTGCCAGCCTGTCCCTGGGCAGACGTGCCACCCTGCCACCCTTTAACCTTGCTCTGGGCACAGGGGCTCACTCCTTGCAAAAAAAAAAACCCCTCTGGCCCTCAAGCCCCTGCATCGTTCAGTGCGGGGGCAAAGTTTACGTGGCCTTTCTCACACTGAGCTCTTCAGGCTGAGCCATCTCCTTTGGTTTTCCAGTCGGGGAGTGTGTGACTTGGGCTTCGGTTACAATTCTGAAGTCCAAAGGCTTAGAAATATCTCCTTTGCTCTGCAGAAAAGCACTGGTATTCTCAAAGAGAAGAAACCCCCCCCCCCTAGTTAAAGCAGGAGGCTGCTGTCTGCTGGGCTGATGCTGCCATCTCCTGCCCACCGGCTGTTCTGCTGCCCAAAATTCCTTCAGCCTTTGGCCCAGGGACCTGCCCACGTGCAAGGTAAAGGGGATATGGAAAAATGTAGGAATGTAAGAATTAACAATGGCCTCAGGGTCCCTCGTCGGTCACTGGGAGTGGAGATCCTGATGTGTGCCAGGGAAGTTGTCCTCTTAAAGCATCCTGGTTGTGGGTGGAAGTGAGAGGTGCTGAGCTCGGCCGGAATAAGGACAAGGCACAGGCTCTGCGTGAGGAGTCACATGCAAAAACTGAAGGGGGTAAATACATACAGTTAATGCAATTGCTAAGAGGACTGTTATTAGACACAGCTTGAGCTGTTCGCGGTTCTTCCTGAAAATGCAGGAAAATCAGGTGTTTAATTCGGAGAGAGCAGCAGGACTGCGTGATTTCTCCCCCGACACCCATGCGGCAAGGTGTTTTTGGCAGGGATACAGAGTAATTGGTGTGACTGGCACTAAAGCTATGTCAGGGGACTATGTTGTTGATCAGAAGGTAAGGACACAGAGCATTTATTTTCTAAAATTGCAAAACCCTCTTCTTTCAGGGCTTTATTTCTGCCAGAGCTGCTGCCTCACAACCCTCTGATTACTTTTTTCCCCCCTTCCCTTAGCACCACCGGTAGAGTGGAATTCTCAGGGGATTTTTTTCCAAACAGCCAGCTGTTAAAAGATGTAAAAGCTGTTAAAACTAATCTTTTCACATACCAGTACCCCACCACGCGTCACAGTGGGTTCAGTTCAGCAGGGCTGAATCCCTCCTTGGGATTACTTGCGTTGCAGGTCTTTGTAAGCAGATCCTGTGGCATCTCATGGGTCTCTCCTGATAGGGCTCTCGGGCAGCAGCTCTGTTTTGGAGGAACAGGGCTGTACCTGCTCTGCCTTGGCTGGACCCGTAGTGGGGGAATGTCTGTAACTCATTGGATTTTCAGTAGCAGCTGAAACGCTGAGTTCTCCGCTCCTCTGAAATATGGAAACATCACTAGACAAAGCCACAGAGATTAAGCAACTTCCTGATGTTCATAGAGAGAGACAACAGCAGAGGTGGGGGGGCGACAGCCTGCAGAAATCCTGTCTACACCTTGATTTGTGCAATCCTCCTCCTCCCGCCCCACAGCGGAGGCAATTCCACGGTCTGTCTGAACGGTGCGGCAGTGACATTTGTCTCTACAGCCTGTAGTTAATGTACTTCTGCTGGTAAAGTCAGCCGGCAAATGTGGATGCTCGCTTAGCAGATCATTTCACTTTACAACATCAAAGCTTTGCGCTGGGGCAGAGCCAGCACCTTGGGTTCAGCTGAGCCCGGCGAGGGGACAGGACCTCCTTTCCAGAGGTGCCCCTCAAACGGCAGTGGTACCAGCACATCCCTGATGGCAGGGGGGAATTCTTGGGGCCTGGAAACATTTTGTCCCCTTCAGAAACCAGTGACATGTTTTTCTGCTGCGTTGTATACATATACACATTTTAAACATATACAGAGAAGGAGTTGGGTCACTGACTCCAAATTAAATATAAACTAAATAAAAAAAACATACCTCCAGCCTGACGTGGCCTGTGCTTCTCTGAGCAGAGCAGCTTTTAGACTGGGTGGTGGGTTTTCCTTTGGCATCTGGTGATAGCGGCAGCTGGAAGTGACCCCAAACACGGGCAGGCTCCGAAGAGCACACAAGCCACAGCATGAGCTGCAGCCCGAGCAGCCGGAGAGGAGGCGAAGCAGCTCCCAAGCAGCAGAGGGGTCAGTGTGGCCATCAGGGCTGTCAGCAGGGACATCCTCAAGGCAGCTCTGCAAAGGTGGACCGAAATAAAAGCCCTGCCTTCCTCTGCCTTATGACAAACCACACAGGCACGGGTGGTGCTGTTGGCCTGTTTGAAGGCTTTGCTGCCCTTTGGGGGAAGGTTAAGCAAACCTGTTGGTCTCTGTTTTCAGAGATGCAGCCGAGGGGGGGCTACTTTAGGGTCCAGGTACAGGCAGCCATCTCCCAGGGGCAACACGCTTAAGCCCCCTGTGCATGCAGATGAAGTGCGGGTGGGACACGACCTCGGCTTGTTGCATTTATTTATTTTTTTTTGAGCGTTTTAAGTATGTTCCCTGAAAGCTGGCACTAAAGTCCAGCAGCCAACACCAGAGCTTTTCACACCTGGAAGTTCAGCGTCTGCAGCTCTTCAGCAGATGATGGCGTGAGACCTTCACTGTCTTCTTCCCTCCCTCCCAGGTTGGCATGGGAGAGCAGGATTGTGGGGACAGATTTTTCCAGAAGAAAAATCCCTTCAATTCCCACCAAGCTGCTGCTTCTGCAGAATGTGTCTGCCCTGGGAGCGTACTGAGTTGATATCAGGAAGAGTTTTTCCTCTACTATCTCCTCCATTACACAGTATTGCCAGGAGGGGAATATCCATCTCCACATTGGAGCACTCTTCAAACTGGAAGAAGTAAGTGTGGAGCAGATTCCTCAGGATTATTTTAGCGAAGCTCTTTTTTTGTAGGTAGAAATATGGTTTTGTGTGCAATTAGGCCTCTGGCACAGAAGCCTCCAGAGTCCTGCTTCTCTAAGAAACAAAAATTTTAAATCAAGAAATCCCATTTTCCCCTCACCCTTTTTAATCTCCTTTCATTGGTTTTGAGGCAGGGAGCCATTTAACTCCTGGTTCAGTTCCGCAAGGCCAGAATTGCGATGTGCTCAATGGAAAAGCCATAATAAAACCCACTCGCTCCCATACCAAAGAATTTGTGTCCTTAAAGAATAATGTGCTGGGATAATATTTTAGCAGTGGATTAGCAGATCCTAATGTGCCTTCATTTGTGTTTCTCCCCTGAGCACCTCTGAAGGTGTTCAAAACACTTCCCCCGCCTCATTTGATGGTATTTTAATCCTTAAATAACAGCTCAGCTCCCCAGAAGTATTTATGTAGCCACCATCCAGCACATTCAGGGATGTAAGGTAGAGAAGTACCCAGGAGATGGTCTGATCCTGAGTTATTTCAACCTCAGCAGTGGATCCCAGGGATGGGAAGCCCAGACTCAGATGCAGACTTCTCCCACACATCCTTGTTCTGCCCCTCCCTTGCTTGCAAAGCCCTGCCCCAATGGCCATCACCGAGGGTACCTGGGGCTTTGTGTTTGCAGGCAAACCAAGCCTTCAACCACATGCTCCAGCACAAGTCTCAGGAAAGGTCACCATCTCCACAAAGTAAATTCGCTGTTTCCACAGGGCTCAGCCAGAGGAGGAGACTCTCCAAGCTCCCACCCCAATAGCGGACAAGCCAAATGAGTCAGGAGCACCACTTTGTAATGGTGGCTTAAGAGGTTGCTGCATATCAGCTGGACGGGGGGAGCTGTGGATGGTGCGTGCTTTTAGCCCGTCTGGTTTCCTGGGCTTACCCACCAGCTGGAAAGGCTCTTGCCAAGGCTCGGAGCTCTGCAGCCCAAGTGAGAGGGGGAACCTCTGCCACCACTTCTCAGCCGTGTGGCTGATGCTTTGCTTCATGTCTTGGCACAGCTCAGGGGACCCTCAGGTACCGTCAGGGATTTGTTGCGTGGCTGTAGTTGTGTGTTGTGTGGTCAATCAGAGGATCCCTCAGCATCAAGCTGACCTTGTGAACGTCCTGTATCACCACAGCTGCAGGAAGAGTGATTTTGACCGGGCTGCCTGACCTCCCAAAGTCTTGAATAAATTTACATAGCACTCAAAATCTGACCCAACATGTCTCAGAGGCAGCGGGTCATATATCTATTCAAGATGTACGCCAATTCTTATACAGCTTGTCCAACCCCATCAGTATGGCATGGACCACTTTTCCCTCATTCACAACAGCCTAATATCCTGTGTTGGCTGTAGTTACTGGTTATGGGAGCAGGGGAAAGTAGCTCACTTCCAGCTTCTTTTTATATAGTTTGAGCCATACAAAGAGCAACTGAGGCTAATCAGGGTCCCAAACCCCCACCCTTGGTAGCCACTGCCATAGGACGTCAGAGCATCTGATGAGCATCTTCACAGAAAGGTCTTACCTGAAATTAGGACCAAAACAAGAAGGACACGGGTGGAGGGACACTGGTTTGCATGTATGCTTTGAACAGGGAGTGAAGTCACTGGTCCATCCTGCCTCCAGCAGTGACCAACAAGGAAGGGATACTGCTCTCCTGCCTTCCCTCCGCCTCACCCACTACATTCCCAGGCGTTTCTGCCTCAGGACAAGGAGCGTGCTCTTGACCTTGCATCAGTCCAGCTTGGTCCCAGGAGGGGCGATTACAGATACCGCTACTTTCATAAACATCACCACAAAGAAAAAAAAAAAAGAACCTGAAACTCTGGTAAAAAGCTGGCTATACCCTTTGAAGCTTAATGAGAGAGACTCGTACTACAATGGACTGTGGAGACACAATAGTCAAAACCATTTCATCTGACAATACTTAAATCTGTCCATGCTGTGCCTTGCTGTTCCAGCTTCCAGCATGGAAGCATAGACTCTGCCTACACAAGCCGCTTCAGCATTGCCTCCAATCATAAGGCGCTTCCTCTGCTGCAATAACCCTCCTGGCTTTCTTAGTACGCCTTTATTACAGCAGCAGCTCCAGTCTGGCTTTGCAGTGCCTTAGACCCTGGAGGAAGTTATTTAACTCTCATCCATCCTTTAAAAGCTTTGCAAATTCATCACGTTATGCACAGCTTCCCATTGCAGAAGAAAAGAAGTGGGTTTTTTAGCTTATTTCACTGGTAATAGCAGAAAATGGTCTATTGCAGCAAAGAATTTATCCAAATAAGCTGTGAGCTGTAGCTATCCCGTAGATAACATCCAGCTCGTTTTAGCGTCCTGGAAGCACTCTAAAAGTATCCATTGTTGGAGCATCATTGTGCTTTAGGTAAATGTGCTGCTTAAAGATAGCGGTCAGCAAAGACCACTGAACAATGGTTTCATTTTGTAAGTTCAAGCTGTCCCCTAAATTATTGAAAACACCTAAAGGTAGTAGCCTGATAGCAGTAGTTAGTGTGGTGGTGGAAGAGCAGAACCCTTACGCTGTTGCCCACACTGAGCTTCCACTAGCGTTTAAGGACTTCAAGTCATGCATTGCGCCTACGTTAACACCCTTATTACCCTTCAATCATCATCCTTCCGTCTGTTTGCTCAGTTGAAATAGTATCTTTGGTATCTTCAGGTCACACCACAGAGGATTCCACAACTTTTCTGTACACTATTGATACAGAAAACCCAAACAAACTGATTTTAAGTGTACCTGACAGTATTTTTCACAATATTGCTATTACAATAAGCCCTGCAGAAACAGGCCCCTCACTGTTAAGTGCTGCTTACCTCTGCCACATCTTTTCTTGATCTTTTTTTTTCTTAAGTAGAAGAGTCTTCAAGCCTTCATAGACCCTCATACCTTACAGCCTTACCTCTTCAATGATACAGTGAGCCTTTCAAGGACTTCTGCTTTTTGCTATCAAATAGTTATTTTAGACAAAACAATAAGTATCTGTTCTATCTTACAGCTGTGGAACATGCTTCAGGCTTTGGCCTCTACTTCTTAACCTGATGCCCAGCTTCAACAACTGTTTCCCCCTACGTTGTCATTCTTTACCAGCTCGCTCCAGAGCAGAAACCCACCCTCTCCTGCCTCTACTGAGAGGCTCTTATTAGGGCCTCTCAGTGCCCTGATAAGCTTTAGTGACCCTGACTGGCCTCACCTCAGCATCCCCACCCATCAGGCTGGACTCCTCTATAGGCGCAGCCTGGAGGCTTCTTTTCTTTTCTGGGTTATTTTCTAAGAACATCAATCTTCAGCTCAGCAAAGGTAGGCTGGCCTTAGATCCTGCTGCTTCTGCACCTAGCCAAGTGTGTTTGACATAGGCACGTTTTCTAAACCTGATTCTGATCTGTGGACTGACTTGCCAGCTGGACTTTAGACTCCCCACATCCCTACAGAGGTGCCTGATGCCTGGACCTGGAAGCTTTCGACACTCTTCCCTCTAGGTTCTCCATCTCCTAGAGGAAGTAAAACCTCCTTTGCTACTTGTTTTTATATCTCAATGCTAGTAGTTGACTATTGTTCTTGATGAAGATCTACCATCTAGTTGGTTCCTGGAGCTGCACTGTTTGGATGTCCCAGTGTCTTCCCTTTGCTACAGGAGCTGTGGTAGTGATGGGCTTTCCCTTGCTTTGGCTCTGTGGGGCCTGTTGCCTCTGTGCACCTTCATCTGGGCGGATGGAAGCACCCTTGGGACTCATTTTCCTTGTGACCTCATACAGCCTAGTCCCAGCATCCCATACTGAAGCTCCCAGGTGCTGTGAGAAGGTTGTGTATCCCCCCCAGTCTTCATTCAGTTGAGCTGAGCTTATGGGTGTCAATAAGCAGGTCAGGTGCAATGGTGGGTATCTGTTACCGCTCGCTGAGGAATTTGTCATTGCCTTTTCCTGAGCAGATGCTTGGCAGCCTTAGGCTGGGGTAGCTGAGCAACTTGGGAAAGGAGGATGCTGTTGGCCAGGCAGAATTAAGTGAGGGGGGAAATATTGCGACTACCCACAGGGTGTTGCCTTTCTTGGGAAGCGTGAAGGATTTCTTCATCTCTTCAAAATGTCTGGAGTTTTAATACTTACAATCAGCAAAAATTGGAGTGGAATATCAACGGAGCACGGCTTTCAAAAACTCATTTTCTTTTCCCTTTCAAGCTGACAATAGGATTTTAAGAAAAACTTTGAATAATGGATACGCTTTTGAATAATGGATGTTTCACAGCTGAAGTCCCTTGACTTCCCTCTCTGTGCCTGAATGAGAAGCTTTTTAATTGCACAACACGTGGCGAGGAGGTACAAAACGCTTTGTGTCTTGTGCGACTGATTAACTGATGTATACGCTCCCATTAAACATTCAGAGATGGGTAAGTGTATCCCAGCCCGAAGCTGTATGTTATGCGTGTTGGTTTTTTATCAGCTAAGGATCTGGCACAAGATATTTTGCATTTTTGCTTGACTCTGTCATGGCTGCTCATTATTTTCCTCTTTTTTTGTCGGTTGGATCTTTCCTGCTTCTAAGGAGGTGTTCTTCCACAAGAGGAGCTTGCAGCTTATGCTCTGGTGTGAGATCACCCTGTGAAGAGAAGCCTCCTGAGATTACACCACGGAACAAACTTTGAAATAAAGTTTTCCAAAATAGCAGTGCTTTTCGCAAGGGTTTTCCTGAGAGATGATCATACACGGTGAAAGGGTTGCCCTGGTGTTTGTGCCAGGCTAGATGCTGTACCACGGTGTGATGGTGAATCCGTAACACGTGGAGCAATCATCTGAGCCCCCTGCAAATTAGCTGTGTGGGGTACAGGGAGGGGAATTCGCCAGCACAGCAGCGGTAGGGGTATTCCCCGCCTTTATTCTACCATGCTGCTGTCTGTCCCTGGCGCTGGCTTTTCTCCAAGTTAATTCAGCTGTCACGAAAGTTGAACTCTGCTGCGGAAGGGAAAAGACAAGTCATTGTGCCCCTGAAAAACGTAAAGGGTTGGTTTGGGGTCAATGGTTTTTTTGCGCTCTGTCTTTGTCCTCAGTTTCCCTAGCTCTTGGTGCAGTGCCCAGCACTCTGAATGAACCCAGATGAGCTCAGCTGAGAAAACCCCGCTGTGTTAGTACTTCCCTAACTTCTGTCTGCACAAAAACTCCTTAAACCAAGAAGTTATGATCCCATCAGCTTCCCAGTTTTCTTTCCAAGCACAAATCGAGCCCAGGAACCAAGGCCCAGTGGATAAATGCTGCTGGAGTCCGGCTCTGTCGTGCTTCCAGCTCTCTGCACCTTGGCTGCAGGGGATAGGAGACTCAGCTTATATGGAGAAATCCTGTGACTCTGGACTATTTTAACTCTCGACATTAGACCACGAAAGACCTATGGAGGCGGCTTGTTGGAGTGGCACAGGGGCTCGCCTGGGCTCCTCGGTATCGGGCTTTTCTCTTTCACGTAGATGTTTCTGGTGATCCTTGTCCCTGCACACCACGGGAGGCTGTTGGCCAGGTTTCTGGCTTTAAACAGAGATCGTTCTCTCTCAATTTTGCGGCCTCTTGCCTTAAAGGACAACTGCAATTTAGTTTTATTTTGCAAAATTTGACATGACTCGAGACTGTGATTTACTGGCCTTGAAGGATATGGTATGTGTAACCGTGGAGGGCATAAGTGGCTTTTCATGGTAGAGAAGTCATAAATTGAGATGAAAAAAAATGAGGGAAGCATTACTGTCCAGCTTTACAAGGCAGCACTGAGAATAGGATACAGTGAAGCCGTCTGTAACTGTCAAGGGTCTTTATTGTCCCCTGATTGTGTGTAATAAAAACTCCTGAACAAGACCCGTGGTGTCAAATATGAAGGCAACCAATGTTCAAGTGTCTGAAAAGACACAAGATGGCAATCTCTTCAAAAGGACACCCTGGAATATCTTGTGGCTAAAGATTTCCAAGCTATTGGCTTTCCTTGCTCTGGCACTTGCTGGAGACCCTGAGAAAAGGGTCTGTGTCCAGCTCACTCCCTCCGTGGCCACCAGTAAAGGAGCCTGAAGGTGACTGGGGTGAGGTGGAAATCTCTGAGGGCATCAGCAGGAGCAGGACTGGTAGCCTTGGCTGTGTGGTCCGATCCAGACACCAGCTTAGCATCCCTCCCCCGTCCATTCATGGCACCTATGCCGTGAGATGCAGCAGTTGTAGCTGGGGATGTTTCTTCTGGGGCTTTTTTTGGCATCTGGTGTGGTGCTGTGTTTTGGGTTTGGGATGAGAAACAGTGATGATAGCATGCTAATGTTTTTGGTTGTTGGTGGGCGGTGAAGGCCCCTTCTGCTCCTCACACCACTCTGCCGGCTGGGAGGGCACAGGAAGCGGGGAGGGGACACAGCTGGGACATCGGACCCCAACTGACCAAAGGGCTATTCCATGCCATGTGACATCTCACTCAGTGTACAAAGCTGGCGAAGAAGAAGGAAGAGGGGGACTTTTGGAGTTATGGTGTTTGTCTTCCCAAGGAACTGTTACACACGATGGAGCCCGGCTTCCCTGGAGATGGCTGAACACCTGCCTGCCGAGGCGAAACAGTGAATGAATTCCTTGTTTTCCTTTGCTTGTGTGTGCGGCTTTTACTCTGCCTGTTAAACTGTCTTCGTCCCAACCCACAAGTTTTTTCTCACTTTTATTCTTCTGATTCTGTCCTCCATCCGAACTGGGGGGAGTGAGCGAGCACCTGCGTGGTTCTAGCTGCTGGCTGGGGTTTAACCATGACATCCCTCTTTGCCTTCTGTCCCCTCCATATTTTCCAACAGACACAGACCAGAGGGACATATCATATAGCAAAGATATTTTAGATAAGGAAGAATAACCTTCTTTTTTTTTTTTTGCTTAATGCCACAAGAATACCTTCAGAATTTTCCGCATTTAAAAATTAGTTTTCCCTGGTTGAGCAGGGGGTGGTGTGGGGCGGGTGGAAGAATTACCTCTGCTTGGTTTCCAGCATTTGCACGGCAAATATTTCCAGGCCTTTTAGTTTTATATGTTAATTTTCAGCTTAAAGGTTGTAACGCGTTGCGATGTGGCAAGGCAACAGGGGCGGTGTGACAGTTTCCAGGCTGCTCGCGCTCGTTTTATCTGCAAATGGTTGAATTTGCAATGTGTAACGATCTCTGTAAGGCAGTTAGCAGTGAGATAAACATCAATTTTATGGCTGGGAAAACATAAGGGGTGTTGCACAGAAAAATGAGAGGAGCTGAATACTGAAAGTTCTCTGACCTCTTCAGCGCAGTTGGGTTTAGTTCTTGCATCTCCGTTGGCCCTTGTGCATCCAAATCCCTTCCCGTGGTGGGTTTGGCCAGGTGAGATTCCACGGTAAAGCCTGCTGTGATGGGATGCAGGAGCAGCACAGCCTTTCCTTTAGGGGTTGGAGATACAAGAAGCAAGGACTTAAGTATTCACAGCCAAGAGTTAAGAGGTTTTGCTGAAGCTGGAATGAAGTAAGGTGAAGACTTCAAAGTTTTTTTTGATTTTCTTTGTAACAGGAGCTCATGCAGAAGGCTGGAGTTACCTTGGGGTTGCAGCCACGCTGGGGATGCGTACAGCACTCCGTGCAGACACGCTTTGATTTTCACAAATAATAGCTTTTTGCAGCTCTGTTTCTTCACTGGATAGGATGCAGGGAGTAAAATGCCCCCCTCTTTTTTT
>VXBO01011180.1:278654-302183 GCA_013400135.1 Rhinoptilus africanus | reverse complement strand
TTTTCAGCTTTTTTTTTTTACTGGATATGATGCAGGGGGTAAAATCCCCCCCTCTTTTTTTTTTTTTTTTTTAATTTGCTGCCTGCTGAATGCCTCTTGAACGCAATTAATACTCCTGCCTTACTCTCAAAACATTAGCAGGCGTGTCTGGAGGTTGCTAAACGTGACTGCGCGTGTGCGGGGGGCTGGTGGGAAGGATCAGTCCCTCGAAGCTGGATACAAGCTGGGGAAGAAAGGTGCCCAAACCATTGGTGAAGACTTCAGCACACAAACTGGCTACAGGGAAATGCGAAGCGGTGCCACCTTGGCCTGATCAAATCCACATGATGGAGCTAACGCGGCGGCTGCAGGGGGGAGCAGGAATGCTCTCAACTGCTTCAGGAGCCACCACCTTCCTCCTCACTGGGGTGTCCCTGGCCCCAGGAAGGCCCCAAATGCCACCCCCAGCTGGAGCAGGGGCTCTTCCCACTCCTTCTGTGTAAGCCTGGGAGGAGTTGTCAAGCCAATTAGTTAATGAGCTGGCATTGCGACTGGCTGAGGATGAGGGTTCTCCCCGTGCTGGTGCGGGTGCTCAGCCTGCCGGGGGACCTGAGCTCCTGGGCTTCCTTGGCGGCTTATTTTTCTTGGTCAGTTTGTGACCTGTAATACACTGTGAAATGTCTCGAACGCTGGCAGCGTGTTCAGGACCGGTGTTTTCACTGTATGGAATATTTAAGATGAATTTTCATGTTTTATTTAGCTCATTTACCTCTTACATTTCCACCCTGCGCACGCGATGAGAGATGAGCTGGTTTCAATTTTTTCTCTTGACTATAACCAGCCCTTTCAAAGTCCCCTGTGCTGCGACACGGTGCTTCAGACATTTCCACAAAAACAGTGGGTATATATATCTACCACCTTTCTAGGGGGCTAAAGCTCGGAGATGAACAAAGCTTCCTATTGATGCCATTTAAAAAAAATAATAATCGAACCTCAGAACCGATTAGAAACAACATAAATCACCTAGAAATAGCTTCAGGTACTGAAGCCACCTGGATTTCTCCTCTTAGGTTACAAAGATTTCTGATGAGGCTTTGCTAATCGTTCTCACCCCTCGGGTTTGTTGTGGGGGGACTGGCCGGAGTGTGTGGGGCTGGCTGCGAGCGGAGCCCCAGCGCACCGCGCAAACACCCGGAGGGCATGAAGAAAAATGTTTTCCACCTAATCTTGTTACTGTGACAACAGCAGTGAAACCTTTTAAAGCGGAAAACTAGGATTTTTTTTTAAAGAGATATTGTTGTCCCTTCAGCTCTGCCTGACAAATGCTGTCTGTGGCTGCCTGCCTTGCAATAGCCATGTAAGCTCGATGATGCTCCTGCGGCACAAAGCTTGCATTTCCAAGAAAGCCATGAATCCACTTAAAATAGAAAATTCTTGGCTAGAAGTGATGTAGTTAAAGGGTTACCTTTTTCTTTCCCTCTTTCTAGCCCGTCTGGTCCTTTTATCTCTGTTTTTTCTTCCTTCACTTTTCATTTTCCAGCTCCTTCCCCAAGCTCTCTCCTCTTCCAACGTACTTTTCTGCTTTTTCCTTTAAATTGTGTCCCCAGCTGCCCCTTTTAAACCACTTTTGCTCAACGCTTGATGTTGCCGGTAGTGTTTCTTGCATCTCCTTCCCTAGCACGGACTAGCGCAGAGTTTCATCTCAAACACAAGTACCAAGAGTTGCAGCTCTTTTTGGGTGAGCCCAAGGAGCTGGAGCTGCTCTATGTGCCTCTTGGTGCAATGCCAGTTGAACCCTTGCAAGATCCCAGTATAAATTTGTGTGGTTGATAGAAAAGAGGTTGGAAACATCCAGCGGACACCTCTTGGCTAGAAACTGAAAATTATTAGCCAGGAGCCAAGTGGAAGTATGATATATGTATTTTTTTATATTAAAACCCCATGGTATCTAGGGATCCTTTCTAGCTTTCCCAGGAGACCAGGCCTTTTGCATAGTTCAAAGCCTCCCAAAGTTTTGAAGGGCGGCTGTGAAACAGACAGGAGATGCTTAATTTTGTTCTGCCAAAGCAGCTCGGCAGCACAAAGGCAGCGCTTCCCTGGTTTGCATTTCTTCCAGTCGGCTCTCGGTACGGCTGAGTGCTAAGGATATTTTTTTTTATTTGAAACCTTCAATTCTGCAGAGACCGAGAGCTTATTTCTTAGGATCACCAGGGAATATTTCTTATTCTCCCAGTAGGGTGGAAATTTCAAGCTCTGAAGCTATAATATATGTAGTCTTCCAACATCATTAAAATAGAGTTTTGCCTGACAGTGCCACCACAATGCGATGAATAAGATCCTGCCTGCAAATTCCAAATGGATCGATGTTGCGGTATCATGGTGGAGGTAATTTGGAGGAAATTTCTCAGGGAAAGCTGGGACTACAAGGGCGTGAAAAAAAAAAAAAAAAGAAGGGAAAAAGGCGCTGTTTTTCTGCCACTCATCCTGTGTTCCTCTGTGCTGCCCTGGGGCTGAAATCTGCCTGCTCCCGCTCAGCAAATGGAGGCTTGGTGGGTTAGGAAGCCGTGCGTGCTTTCCCTGGCAAAGGGAGAGGAGATGGCAGGTCGCTAGGCTGCTGGGTGGAAGACACTGGCTCTCATATCTAGTTTTTACTGTGGTTTTCTATGACGCCATTTGCCTTAATTTACTCCTTTTTCAGTTGTTAAGGTGCCTGGGGGAATTTGGGAGAGTGTCTCCAGGCAGGAATCCTCGGTCATGGGTAAAGTGAGGCTGTTATTGCACTATAAGGACTTAGATGAGGCAATGCTGGGATGGATCCCGGCTCCATCCTGCCCAAATTTTGCCCCCAGCAGTGGCTAGGTGGGATGGATATTATTTGCTCAAGCTGTGCCTGGGTCTGGATTGACCCAACAAGTCAGCCAGCAGGTTTTATTTATTATTTTTTAGGAAATGTGAGGCTGTGTAAAGGAGGATAATCATCTCATGGCATTAAAAAGGAAACAAACCCACAGGAGAAATATCTGGCTTTATTTTGGGCTTGGAGGGCCGCGTGCTCCATCTCTGGGGTGAGAGGAGGCACAAGTGATGGGGAAGGTGAGCCTCAGGGATGCAAACGGCAGCGTAAGCCGGCCGCCCTGGGAGCCGAGTGAGGGGCGGAGGAGCGGGAGCTGCCCTTTGCCCCCCGCGCCGGCCGGCGGCCCATGTGGCAGTGGACTTTGGCAGTGGCGCCCAGGGAGCGGAAGAAGGGCCCCGGTGGCCTCCGATCAGGTGTGTGCGGCTGCCGCGGGGGGCGGACAGCGGTGGGAACCCCTGCCCCAAAATTAGTGGTGGTGGGGGGCAAGGGGGGCATTGATGGATCCAAAATGATGGGTGTCTGGATGCTTGTGCCTGGGGACAAGGGTTTAGCCCTGATTTCAGAGGCACAAAGTGAGCTGCCTCTGTTCAGACTCAAGCGTGTCCCCTCCCCCAGCCCTGAAATGGCCCCCAAATGCCTTAAACTTTGAGTATCAGAGGGGTGACAAGTGGTTCAGACGGCATCTGGCCATCTGCCCACATCGGGGAGGTTTGTGGTGGGTATTTTGGGTACCGATGCTGCAAGAGGAGACAGGAGGGGCTTGAGGGTGGCATCCCTCCCCCCAGGAGCTGGGGCTTCACCCATGTGTTGCCCTGGGCTCTCCTTAGGGGTTCCCCTGCTGCATGGGACAGTAATAACCAAATCTGGTATCTGCCTGAACTGCTGTATTCTTGCTGGAGTTGAAAGGCAGGAGGAAATCCCTGTTTCCACCCCATCTCATAGCTCACATGAGCAAACCTCCATTTATCCCTGCCTCTGTCCCTACTCATTTCTTTGAGAATAACTCTCCTGGTCCTGCTCATAGCTTTGCCAATATCCCTTCCCCTACTGCGCATAAAATGGGCTTTCGCTGACTTGTCACAGAGGTAAAGCTGATTTCTTACCTGCCTGGGAAGGCTGTGAGCGGTGGTGTTTGCAGGGATGGCTGGGGGTGCAGAAGAAGGCTATGTGGGCGCTACCTCTTGCTCAAGGAAGGGCTGTGGGCCGGTTGCTTTCAAAGAGGGACCGTTTCATCCTGGTGTTTTCAGGGGAGCTTCAAGTTCAGGCAGATGTGGAGATGGCTTTTCTTTGACTTGGGGCATTTTGGAGAGAACGCCAGGTTTCCAGCATGGTCACAAAAGTGGAGAGTAGGTGGCAACAGGCTTCATGAGGGGCTTTAAGGGGGGTGAAAAGCCACGGATTAAATGCACTGTGATTTATCTCATTGCTTACAGGCCACTAAAGTTGCCTGGGACTTGTGATGGAGCCCTGGGCCCCTGCCCGGCCACCCCAGCCCCGGGAGAAGCAGGCAGCCCGGGGCACGTGGGGAGAGGCGCCCCATGGTCCCCCACCGCAGCCCAGGCAGCCGCTCCTCCGCGCGGGGCCCCCGCCTCGGCCCGGCTCCTGGGATGGGAGCCACCTCCCCAGCCATCCCTGGGATGAAGTCCACCACCCCCGGAGGGACGCCCACAGATCGGCTTCCCGGGCTGAGTACTATGAAAGCAGCCACCCCAGCAGGCTGTACTCCAGGTTAGAGCTGCCCAGCTTTGCGATGCTCGTGCGGAGCCCCCTCCTTGTAAACCTTCTTGAAATGAGATTTGATGATTTCATTGCTCTTGTGGGCTTGTGACACGAGTCCTGCCCTTGCAACTGCACAGGGGAAACAGCGAGCAGCCTCAAGGAGGCAATGCGTGATTAGGTGATGCCCAGCTATTAAAGCAGTTGGTAACTTCTCTATTTAAGGCTGCATAGCAGTTGCAGCTCCAATTTCTTCCTACAGCTGTGACTTCTGCAGTTGCCATTTTACAGGCTTCATCTCGCTCCCGAGGTGCATTTTTCTTGAAGGTTTGATTAAATGCAGTTCTTTCTTACTAAGTGCAAGGTGAACAATAAAAATATAGACGGTAATATAGGAGCAAAAGGGAGCTTGCAAGCTCAGCTGCTGAAACAGCGTAGGGTGGAAGGATAAAATGTGGGTTAGAGGATGCTCTCAGTGCTGAGAGAGCTTCAAGCGCTCCAGCAAATTTGGGTTGATTTGCTTGAGTTATTGCCCTTGGCAATTTACAGCGTGGATACACAGGGTTTCGTGCTGAGGTGCTTTGATACCCACCCTGGGGAAGGGGGTGTTGCGCGGGGCTGGCCAAATCACTGTGTGAATTGTGAAGGGTTAAGGTGTGCGGGTGCTGGGCTTAGGCTGGGGCTGGGTTCCAGGGCAAGGGGAGACCTGCACCAGGCTGTGCGGTGGACGCGGCAGCTCTGGAACTTGGTGGAGAAGCTGCTTTTGTGGGAGACCTCTCCTAAAATGTGTCTGAAAGTTGATCCCCGTGACAAGTCCACACCATTGAGCTGAGATTGGGCATCTCTTGAAACTGGAGAGCACAGCTTTCCCATAGATGGGTATGGGAAAGGGACCAAACCTCCTGCTGCTCCTTCCAGCGATGATGCTGGAGCAGTTCCTGGCCCTGCTGCTGAGCAGGGCACCTGGGCAGGGGACCTGGCTTTGTTTCCACCACCCTTTCTGCCTCCAAAGATCCTGTCCAGACATGAGTCTAACCCTAGATGTGGTCCATAACCTGCAGCAGTGCCCTTTCTCAGATTGAGAACGTTGTGTTGTGTTTCAGGCAAGGATATGAAGATCCCCACCGTCAGTATCCATCAGCCAGCTACAGGGATGACTATGCCTACCAAAGCCACCAGTGGCAGCTGGTGGCCTGGCAGGATGACAGAGGTATGGGCTTCAACTTTGGGTCTATGGATGGAGGCAATTTGCTGCTTGCAGAAGAGGCGATACTTTCTCCAGGATAATTTCCTATCCTAAGGCTTGCGCATCTCCAGGGCTTGCTCCTGCCTGTGCTCCCGGGCCATCGGTGCTGTTGTCCCCATGCAGCACTGCCCTGAGTTTGCATTTGGGAGACAAGAGCAGGAAGCAGGTGCACCCAAGGGGACGTTTAATCTCAATCTGCATAGCTAAAAACCTGCATCATTCCTGGTTCCAAGCTGAACTCAACGATGCCGATGGCGCTATGCGATCAGGTGGTCAGGGCCTTGTTTTTGCTGCTTCTGGAATTCCTGGGCTGAAGAAAAGGGGAGGGAGGAAAGAGGAAAGGACATCAGTGCTGTGTTGGCAAACACGTGCAGGGCTTTTTTATACTTCCAACTTGCTGGGTTAATTTGGAAGCAAATGGGGTGTGCATGGCAAATTTTCTGACTCAGTGCTTTTCTTTCGCAACTTCATTATGGCTTGTTGCTCTGGAGGGCCAACACTACATCTTGATTTCCTCTCTAGACCTGAGACGGGGCAAGCCTTATGGAAAGGGTACCAATTACCAGGACCAGCACTACTACAGGGGCTACCACCCCAACCTCGCCACAACCCCCCTGGGGCAGGACAGGTAAGAGTGGGGGGTCTGGGCATCACCTGGTACAACCATCTACAGCATAATTAGTGGGTTTGTGGCTGGTCCCAAAAATCTCTGACCTTCAGGGCATCTCCTTTTGCTCCCTTCTGTAGGACACAGACCTATGACTCCTCTGAGGAGAGCTATGTCTCGGCTGCCCGGCCTGAGTGGACAGGGGGAAAAGCCCTTGGCAGTGATACGGGGCAAGCCAGTGGCCAGCCCCGAGAGGTAACCTCAAGATGGGCTGGGATGGAGGACAAAAGGCTTGGGGATCTCCTAGAGATTTTATAAGCAATCCATGTGTCCCTCCTCCAGCTGGGGAGGAGGCTGAGGAGAACAGTGCTACTTTGCTACGTTGTACTCAGTGCTTAACAGTCTCTGGGGATAATTATAGTGGGCTATTAGTATTTATGAACTCTCCGTATGCCGGGCTGTTGTTCCCCCAGGCATGGGGCGGTACACTGCTCCCACACAGGACCAAGAACAGGACAGAAATCCAGGCTTGGTGGGATGCTCTCCTGCTTCCTCCCGAGGTAGCCAAAAGCTGTGTGCCATTTTCAGGTCTGTCCACCAAGGTTTGCTCCATCACACTCGTGTCCTGATCACTGTGTTTTGCCAAAGAGCGAATTAAAAGATGAAATCAAAGCTGCTCTGGTGGTTTTGCTCCTGGGCAGAGCTTTTTTTTATGGATTCCCAAGCACTGTGACTGTGTTGGGGAGTTCGTGTTAGGGCTAGGAAAGCTGTTGGGGCAGGCTGTTGGCTGATGTAAATTATTTGGGTATGACAAGGGTATGTGCCATGATGAACATAAGATGCGGAAGAGAGTGAGCTGTTCAGATGGGAATCAGCAGTGCTGGTCCTGCTGGGCACTTTTACAGAGCAGCACACCCTGTCCTACTGCCCCAGGAGCAGAAAAGCAGCGGTGTCCTGAGTTTCTCAGCCAGATTTGTGTTTTCTCCCTTCCTCGCAGCCCTCAGGCCAGCCCAGCCTGCTCCTGCAGTACCGTGAGTCGGGGCTCAGCTCCAGCAGCCACGAGCTCAGCCAGTACATCCGTGATGATGCCGACATCTACGACCCCATGCTTTCAGGGAGCTGGAGCCTGGCACAAGCAGGTGAGGTCTGACGGAGCCCTGGCTCCCTCTGACAAGTGGGAAGAACGGAAATAAAAGGGTGGTGTTAGGAGATTTGCTGTCTCGCAGCTTGGGCCTTTCCTGGAGGAGGCTGTGCAGGCTCAAGGCATGACTTAGGGTGCTGCGAGGTGGGTGCGTGGTCCAGGGGCCCTGCCCTGGTAGGTGCAGGATCTGCCATGGATGCCTTCTGCTTTAGGGGACAGTTCTTGCATGGGAGGCGGGCGTCAGTGGAGGGTTACTTAAGTCGAGGGGACAGGTTGGGATTTGGTCGCATCCTTCACAGTGGAGGTGGTGTGGGGCCAGGGTGAGGGGACTCACGATGGCCTGTGTGTTGTTGTAGGGGGGCACTTGGTATCCACCCCAGCCCCGGTGGTACCCCTCAAGTTCTCACTGCCGCACATGGCCGTGTGCTTCGGAGCCGGAGGCCAGCTGGTGGTGGTGTGTCCCCACCACCCTGCCGAGGGACAGCTAGCCCACGTTGAGCTACACAGCCTAGAGGTATGCGCCTGGCACCCCAGACCACCCTCGGTCCCCTTGCTGGAGTGGCTCCTTTTGCCCTGAGGGATGAAAACACCTTTTGTCACCCGAACATCCTCCTTAGCAGCCTTCCCCTGATTCCATCTTATCTCCATCCTGCATAGACTCGACTCTGTCTCAGCATCATACTAAGCCTGTTCCTGGGCACTGCTTTCAGCCTTCAGGCCCTGCATCCTGCTCCTTCAGCTCCATAACCCTTGTCATCTCCGATCTGTTCACAGTGATGCCTTACGATAGGGACAGGTGTGGTCCATACCTCTCCTGAGGATAAATCTGCTCACTTTTCTGAGGTGCTCCGATATAGAGGCTGTATACATCCCCTGAGTCTACCACAGCATTTCAGTCTCCTATTTTGCCTCCCAGAGCCAGCAAATGCCATCTCAACAGGCATTTCTTTCCCAGACCTTAGTATTGGGATCCATATGATAATTTAGGGTCTCAAGGTTGCCTTAAGACAGCAAAGAAAGTGTGTTCACCAGCAATGTTGAGCCTTTGCCAAGGCACTGACTTTCAGCTAGTCCAGCTGGGTCTGGCCTGATTGCTGGAGTCCAGCTGCTGAATTTTCTCTCATTTTTCAGGTAATCCTTCATGACACGAAAGAGCTGGAGGAGCTACAGGCCTTTCCGGGGCCCCTGGCCAGGTATGCCACACTGGCAAGTCCAGGACCTCTATCCTCCTGGCTGGGCTGGCATGGCTGGCCTGGGAGCACCTCTCCTTTGGGAGGAGATATGAGCTCAAGGCATGCATTAGTGTCCCCATGGTTTTGAGATATCTGCCAAGGCCAAGTCTAGGTTCAAATTGGGAGCCCAGCCCCTTTGCTGCAGTGTAGGTTGGTTTGGACTGTGGGAGACGGTTTCTTTGAATATTCATAGGGTGTGGGTTTGGTGTGGTTTGTATGTCTGACCTTATGTTCTACCCATATCTCAGAAAACTAATTTTTGGAAGATCTCTTTGAATGTCTAAATGCCCGGGTCAACCTGCGGTTTAGCTTTTCCGAAGGTTTTTGTCCCTTGAGACTGTTGAGCATGGCAGGGTCAGACCCCATATGCACTTTCAGCCCGTTTGAGCCCTGGGAAGAATCATGGCATATTGCATCAGGTTGTCTCCGTATCATACTGGTTACACCAGCACGTCTTCTGGTCACTTATAACCAAAGAGAGGAGAGAAGAGGAGTGTGTAGAAGGAAGAAAACCATTTACTGAGCATAAAAGCTGTGTATGCCCAGAAGCTGGGTGGGAGACCAGAAGGTTGCGACTTGTGCCGAAGGGGACGTTGAGAATCTCCATATGATATGTTGGTGTGACTTAGTCGGGATCGGCATCTGCATCCCCAGTCCTCCTCCCCTGGCTGATCTTGTGTCTCAGCCACCCTTTCTTTCCAAATGTCTGACTATTTTATTGTAAGACAGCAGTTCTGTCTGGCTTGCAATAGCTTAGAGGTTTCTCCTTCTGTTTCAGACCCAAAGGGTTTATGTGGTCACAAGCGTGTCTTTCTCCCTGCACTACGCCAGTTAAATAAAAGATACTGCCTGTATGTGTGCCTGCCCCTGCAGCCTCAGACATCCACGGCTGTAACAGGAGCACAGCAAAGCAAAACAGAGGTTCTTTGCAGATGGATGGATGAAAATATTATTAGAAGGGCAGAGAGAGGGTTTGAAATGCGCTCTGCATCCCTGAAACACAGAAATCTGCAAAAAGTCATAATAATGATAAAATCTAAGCGGTTTTGAGCTTGGTGTGGCCAATGTGGTATAAGATCATTGGCATTAGGGATCTTCTCTCCTCCATCTCTCCTTTTGAATCTTTGGCACCCCTTCAGTGAACATGGGGGTGCTTTGAGGCTGAATGATACCCTAGATTGCTTTGCCTTGGGTTTGTTTTGATGCCTTTCTTTGCTGCTGTAGGGAAGATCTGCACAAGGCGGACGTGATGACATTTTGCCAGCAGAAGATAGCCACGAGCTGTGATCTCTCAACACCGAGAGGCAGAGATTCCTCTGTTCTCTGGAAACTCCTGATCCTCCTCTGCCGGCAGAATGGGGTAGGTGTCCCATGGAAGGAGCTGGTCCTTTTGGTCTTAGAAGTGAGACACGTTATATGCCCCTTAGATGTCTCTTGATGCAGTTGCTGTTTTCAGGGGGTATGTACCTTAAAAGCATCCCGTTCCCATAGCACTATTTGACACCGCCTGGTATTTGGAGCAAACCCTTCTCCATGATTGCTTTTCGTCCTTGTGAATTACCAGTGACCCAATGCTATAGCAGCTGTGAAAGGGACTGGTGCCACCTTCATCAAGGAGCCAGCATTTACGCTTAAAAGGGGATTATTCCCTTAACCCAATGAAATCCACCCAATCTAATCTGTGGCTGCTTGTTGGAAACTGATAAATAAGATCTTCAGAGCGTGTGCTGTGAAGGTCTTGGTAGTTGTGCTGAATCCTTTGCCCTCTTAAACCGCATGCTGGTGGCCAAGGCTGGTGTTGTGGGGGAGATATGCTCCAATGAGGGTACAAGTGTCAGGGTGTCGAACTATAAATGCCGCCAGCCTTTGCTCACAGGGCAGCTTCCAAGGGCCTCGCTCCTCCCCTTCCCTTTCACAGTCCATGGTGGGCTCAGACACAGCTGAGCTGCTGATGCAAGACTGCAGGCACCGAGAGAAGTACAAGAGGCAAAACCCTGCAGCAAACCTGATTGGCCTGACGGATGATGAGTGGATGTTGCGTCAGCCAGGGACACTGGACCTCATCACAGGGGAGGTCCCTCCTGTCGTGGAGACGCGGGCACAGATAGTGGAGAAGTTCACCAAGCTCCTCTACTATGGCAGGAAGAAAGTAAGTGGTGAGTGGGATCCAGGACAGGGATGACTTTTTTTTCTCAGTCCCTTTGGCCTCTTTAGGCAGGTTATGAAGGGGAGAATGGTCAAGAGGTGCCTTGAGGTTGTGGGACCAACCCTTCGAGTTGTGTTGTTGCAACAGGGCTTATGGCAGTGATTTCCCACTGTTGGGAATTGGGATGGGGCCCCAGGCAAAGACAAGACGCAGAGGTTTTACCAGCACTGGGGTGGGTTTAGTTGCAGGTATGTGATCTCAAGGGATGCCAAAGGCACAGGGAGAGAGGAGGGTTGGATGCAGAGAAGCTTGGGTGCCCAGGCTGGAATCCCACAGCGGTGGCACTGAGAGCTAACAGGGATCACAGACCTGGAAATCCAGGAAATATAATACTGCTATGAAGATCACAGTTCTTGTCATTATGCGAAGTATAAAGAGAAAGGGGCCTTTGTGAACATGGAAGAGTTTTTTGGAGGGTATTAGTTAAAGCCAGAGCAGTTATCTGGTCTCTTCTCTGAGCTGTGTGAGCAGAGGGTTCCCTGGCAGCGGAGGAGGGCAACGAAAAACATAGTGAAACCCTTTTTTCTTCTCCACCTTGGCTGCAGGATGCTCTGGTCTGGGCCATGAGAAACCATCTGTGGGGTCATGCCCTCTTCCTCTCCAGCAAGATGGACCCTCGGACCTACAGCTGGGTGCTCACCGGGTAAGTTGGAGAAGGTAAAGCAAGGTGTGATGCCCTGTGACTGGTTTTGCTAAGTCTGTTATCCCTCTGGGTGCCCTCAGCCCTAGTGCACTGAAACAAGAGCATTGATTTCAGCTGGACCCTTTGAGAGGGGGCAAAGAGGAGAGGGGGCATCCATCCGGATGAGCCTGAGTCCTTCGGGCTTCCTGATGGACAGGAGAAACCAAGTTGGGTCTGGAAAGCAGAAGGAGAGCCATTCTCTGCAGATGTGGGGTGGATTTATTCTGAGTCCTTGGTTTTGACCTTGCTCCTCTAGCAAAGGCAGCTGTGGGGGTAGGTGGAGCTGAACCATCTTCACTGTGATCCAGCCTGGTCTGAGCTGTTCATCCCATTTGTATGAACATTTTCTGGTGGAATTGATGTACTTAGTGTGGATTGAGCTTATCCGTTCAGGGAGAGCTGAGCAGAAATGTTATGTCTTGTGCAACCTGAATCCTTTTAAGGAGGTTCTATCCAGCATTGTTCTCTGGAGGTAATGCAGATTACCAGCCTGGTGGGCTGGTGCCTTTCTGCCTTCTCCGGCAAGTCCCTCAGGACACCGCTTTCCTGGGGCATTTGGGATGTGCCCTTGGAGATGAATGAGGGTTTGGCATCCCAGCACAGCAGCCACATCTCTGTTGTTTCCTCACAGGTTCACCAGCACGCTGGCCAACAATGACCCCCTTCAGACCCTCTTCCAGCTCATGTCGGGAAGGATCCCTCAGGCAGCCCTGGTCCGTGAGCAAGAGGCTGGCCCTGGCACGTGTCCCCCTGTGCTGTCACCTGTCTGTGACACCGACTTTGTGGTGACTCTGTCTGCTCACCTTCGCTCTACTCTTATCTCCCTCCAGTGCTGCGGGGATGCCATGTGGGGAGACTGGAGGCCCCACCTGGCTGTGATGTTGTCCAACAAGGTTGGAGACGTGGAGCTGAACCACCGAGCCATCGTCACCATGGGAGACACTTTGGGTGAGCCGAGGCCACTGTGAGCAGTTATGTTCCTGCTGTCTTGTAATAGCAGGTAGACACCTGCAGTGTCACCACGCGTCCACGCTGGCATGGACGGTGCCGAGATGGGGTGTACCTGCCTGTACCCCCGGAGCTGCAGTGTCTGTGCAGTGGCAGGGACGAGGTGTTGATGGATCCTGCTGCTCTTGGTGCTGGCAGATGAGTCAGGCTCAGGCACATCCATTAGTTGCTCTTTTGGAGACACCTGTGGTGGGTGGATGGATGTAGGCAGGGCATATGTAACTGCAGGGACTGTGACTTGCTCCCAGTGGCAGGGACTTTGGGGGATTTCAGGCCAGTAATGGCACCTTGCAGAGTTGAAGCTGGAGCTAAACCCTGCTCAGGCTCCCCTGGTCCTACCACTGAACTAAAACCCCCTTCTAGGTATAGAAATTGGGGAAAACAGGCAAAAAAAACAGGGAGAAGGGAGGGATGGGGGTCTGCATGGGCAGGGAAGAAAAGTGAGGTGGTTGGGTTTGGATTTTCATGTGAGCTTGGGGCCTCCAAAGTGATGCTGGCCACATGGTGACCTCTCTCTTAGGACTAAGTGTTTGCCTTTTTTTCTTCCCATTCAGCTGGCAAGGGAGCAGTGGAAGCAGCTCATTTCTGCTACCTGATGGCAGATATTCCTTTCGGTTACTTCGGGGTGAAGGCAGACCGCATGGCTCTGCTGGGCAGCAGCCACCGGTGAGCGAGCCCAGGAGGAGGTGCTCATGCCAGAGTGACATTTCCTACCTTCTCCCCATCTCCAGGACCTCACTTTTATGCAAAAGCAAATCCCACTTCTTGTTTTTTACTGCTTTTAATGTGATCTTTGCTCTGAGCCTCTCCAGCTGCAGGCTGGCACAGTGGTGGAGCTGTGAATCTGTTTGTCGGGCTGTCTGGGGAGAGAGCTCTGCTCCTGCTTGCTGAACCTACCCCTCTCCTCTGCAGCCAGGCATTCACCCACTTTGCCAGGACGGAGGTCATCCAGCGGACAGAAGTCTTTGAGTACTGCCAGCAGCTACGACAGCCCAAATCCTTCCTGCTCCCCTTTCAGGTAGTGGAGATGCACAAGCACATCTGCTGCGGCAGCTCAGACCTGCCCCCAAACATGCGTCCATCCCCCTGAAGCCAGGGATTCAGGCTATTCTCCAAGGCTTGTCCCCTCTTTGGGCTTCGGGAGCGATGGGGAGGATGCCCCAGCCGAGGGCAGGTTTTGGGGCATGGTGTGTTTGATTGGTGCTTGCTCAGGTCTGGCTCCCCTCCTGCGCCCTTGGGTAATGGACAGGCTTTTCATATTGCAAATAAGCACCCGGCTACTGCTGCCTGGCGCACTGCACAAATCGGATGGATAAATGAAAACGGAGGGGCTGGCCTCACGACAGCACCGGAGTTTGGGGAGCACGGCTGGGCTGCCCCATGGGGAGGATGGGTGGGGTGTCACCAAGTTGCAGGTGACCTCTGGGTGACGAGACCCGTGACCCAGGGTGCTACGAGTGAGGCTGAGACGGTGTGCCAACACCAAGGCAGAGGGGACTCGTGGGCATGAGCGTCTCCTCACTCACCTACATCTGCGCTGCTTCCCCCTCCCGAGGCGTACAAGCTCCTCTATGCCTCTCGCCTGGCCGACTACGGACTGCCAGCCCAGGCCCTGCAATACTGTGAGCAGATTGCCACCACGCTCCTGGACCAGGATCCAGCCAGCCACCCCGTCCTCGCCCAGCAAGTGACGCAGGTGAGTCTTGTACCTCCCTTCAACCTTGGCAGGTTGATATCCATTCGGGACCTGGTACGGTGGGAAGCATCCTTGGGGGTTTCCTCATGGCTGGGGGTGCCTAGCAGCTCTGAGTAGCCCCCCCTCCCCACCCCCCGATGTTTTGCTGCCTGCCCTGTTCTGAGCACAGCAAAGCAAACACCTCCACAAGGTCTCTAATACCCATGGATTTAGGGTAGAAAACAAAGGAATTGTGTTGACTACCAAGTAGGAACAGAGTTATTGGGAAGCAAAGGATGTTTTCTATTCTGCAGGGGCTTTTTGAACTTCTAAACAGAACAGACCTAAGAATCTGAAGAGTGAGCGTTTGACATTTCCCCTCCAGCACATCATCCCATGGTTGCATTTACCTGCTGGGAGCTCTTTTGGGGTGATAGTGGAGAGGACCGTGTCCCAGCTTGTAGCCCTGAGCCCAGCTCTTCCACTTCATGAGTGGGATGCTGGGGCAGGGAGGGGAGAAGGAAAGTGTTCCAGGTCCTCCGAGCAGGTTGGGCTCTCAGGAAAGCGAGTCTGCCCACCCCATCTGCATCACTGGGGCAGTGCTGAGGCTGCTTGAACCCTTCCTCCATCGGGAAGGGGGAAAAAGCTGCGGTGCTGTAAGATGAGGGGCAGCAGGGACGCCTGTCTGAAGTAGATGCTGTAGAAATTGCCCAAAACTCGGCTGGCGCGGTCCCCCCACCCCATCGTCGAAACCTATTTACTGTCTAACAGCCTTTCAGATCTACCGTTCTGCTGGGGATAATGCTTCTCCTGGGAGAAAACACTTTCATCTGAAAAACTAGTGCATTCGTAGAGACTCTTGTCTTTGATGTTTTAGACTGTGTTACAAATTATGATACACATTAGTGTTTGATTAAGACTTCCCCTCTTTTGAAGCTGGGGACGATATACAACCAGGTGCTGGTTCATTAATATTGGATCAAAGTGCACATTAGCTTTTGGATTAAACATTCCCCCCGTTTAGGAGTAATCATGCTTATAATTTCCTCTTTCCTGCAATTGATTTAGGATGAACACATGTGTCTTTGCACAGAGATGGGATGGTGGGTTCTTGTAGTGCAAGCTTATGGCTGGGTTACTGTGGTTGTTTTGGCCGGCCCCTGTCCTGAGCCAGGCCTGGCTGCGTGGCTTGTGTCTCGCTGTAACCTCCTGGAGGTGGGAAGTGTATTTAGGCTGTTTTGAACAATTTTGGGAATAGAAAAAAGCAGCTGATGGAGGGTGGTGGGGTTGGATAGCAGAGACCTGTGTGGCTGCAGAGGGTGGCTGAGCTGCCAAGTCGCCTCTGGATGGCTCTGGTGGCCCTTGATGGGCAGCCTAGTAGCAAAGCCTGGAAGACAAATGAGTGTGAAGGAGCTGGGAGGGACCCTGATAAAGTCCCAAGAGTAGGTCAATGTCAGCAAGAGAAAATTGAGTAAAGGCTTGGATGAAAAACAGTGCTTTAGTTGAATGTCATCTTCCCTTATCCAGCTGTCTGAAAACTGGACCCTTTTCTAAGCAATTTGTCCAGACTGATTTAGCTCCCGGGGAGCCCTCCGTTGCACGCTGTGCTGGTGTGTTGGGTCACCCCAGAAGAGCCTCTTGCTCCGTTGAAGGTAGCTGGAGCCCCGTGTCATTGAGACGGCTGCAGCCAGGATGGCATGCACCCCTCTCTTGCAGGAGAGATTAAACACGCAGCAGCAATACTGCAGAGAGGGACCTGGGGGAGATAGTGGAGCATGGAAAAAATACCAAGCAGCAACATAACAGGATGCTGTTGCAAAAAAAAAAAAAAAAATCCAATGTTATTCTGGGCTGTGAGAGCAAGAACGGCATGTGTGACACAAGGAGGAGATAATCCCCCCATGCTCAGGTCTCGGGGGTCTTGGCTGGGGCACTGTGCCCCGATGGGGATGCGGCACTCAGCGACAGGGCCAAATTGGAGCAAGTGCAGAAGAGAAGAGCAGGGGTGATAAGAGACTGAGGGGAAAATGACCTGCACAGAGGGCCTCTGGGTTATTTTTTTCCAGGCAAGATATGCTGGGGGAGGAAGGGCTATGGGGGATGTGATAACAGCCCTCCGGCACACAGGAGTCTGCTTTTCAGGGAACGGTGCCTGTCTGGCCCCACAGCTTCCGCAGGAGCAGGAATCAAGAGGCTTAATTTGCAGCAGGGAAGATTTCTCTTAGATATTAAGCAAAAAGTCTTTTGCTCTAAGGACATTAAACATCAGGACAGGCCTGGGAGGCTGTGAAATTTTCTCCTTGGAGATTCATAAGTTCAAATCAGAAAAACACAGGCTGCACGGGCTGGTGTG
This sequence comes from Rhinoptilus africanus, assembly GCA_013400135.1. NCBI lineage: Eukaryota > Metazoa > Chordata > Aves > Charadriiformes > Glareolidae > Rhinoptilus > Rhinoptilus africanus. The sequence goes on along the minus strand of VXBO01011180.1, from coordinate 285,484 downwards.
GGATTTTCTTGAGCATTGGCAAATGGATCAGGTAACCTCAGAGGGTCCCTCCCAGCCCCGTATTTGTTTTCTGTGCGGTTATTAGCGGTGGTAATGCTTGTTGCAAAGCCGGGTGAGGAAACGGCAGGGCGAGCCCTTAGCTCAAGCCCTACATGGGGCAGGTACAAGACTGGTGTACAGCCCTGGGAGATGGGCTGTTCCCAGAGCTCCTGCTGGGTGTCCTGCAAACCCACTGGTGCCCTGGGCTAGCTGTCAAGTGGGATTAAAGGGGCTCATTTACCTTGGAGGAGAAAAGGATGGTGATAGTTACCTGCCTCCCTGGTGTGAAGGGCCTCTTTGACATTGGCATGTTGACATTTCTGTGGAGATGGATGAGGTGGCCCTGCTGGCAGGCTCTCTGCGGGGCACAAGATGGGCCAGCACGTCTCCGCAGCAATGCAGGAGAGGGAATGAATCTTGCCCAAGAGGCTGGTGCAGCTCCAGGGCTGTTTTTCCCTGTGCCCTCGTGCCCAGCCACGTGCAATTGCTGCGAGGGTTGGTCTCTCCCCCGTGGAGCTGAGATTTGTGAGGACTCCCATTGCCTTCCTGACTCTGCAGCTAGCCGAGCGGCTGAAGCTCTCCGATACACTGCTCCTGGAGATGCCAGAACAGGACCAGACGCTGGAGCCTGACTGGCTGGTACAGCTCCGAGCCTGCTGCCGGGAGTGGGAGGTAAGGAGGAGTGGGGATGGCGGGAGGCAGCTGGTCTGCACTGTAGTCTGTTTGTGGAAGCATCTTCCTCCTCTGCCCTGAATCCCAGGGGACATCCCAGGTATGGAGGTTCAAAGGGCACTGTTACCCAGGTGCCTTTCCGCTTGGCTTGTGAGCTCAGGGATGTGGTCTCTGCTGTTCCACCTGCAGGTCTGAGCAGGGAGGGCTGCAGAGCTTCCCAGGGGGCAAAACGCTCCTTGTCTTGGTTCAAGGAGAGCAGTCAGGGTCTGATGACCTCTTCTTGAGGTGAGGATATTGCAGAAGACACTAGCAGGGCATCACCTTGCAGATGTGTGCTCTTGGATCCCTTAAATCTGATCTGGTCCTTTGATTAATGCTCTTTGTTCGGGTTTCATGCCTGCTTTTGGTTTTGTGCCCTCTTCCGTCTCCCATTTCTCCTCCTGCCTGCTCTCAGCAGGACAGCGGTGCTGTAGCCCCCTTTACTTGCTGGGAAAGATCTGTCACCATGCTGGTATGGGTGTCACCTGTAACCTGGGGTCCCACAGCCTGGGGTGAGTTGTGAGCCCCAGAACTCATGAGCACCAGGCTTTCCTTTACATTGGCTTCGTGGTTTCCTTAGTCTTTACCCCGTGTCATCCCTTTTCCCATCTGTTTTATCATGTTTTCCCTCTGACTCCTTGCAGGTGGAAGACAACCTCCCTCCAGAGGTGGCACCTGCTCAGCCAGGACTCTCCTGGGCTGCTGCATCGATGGCAGGTAAAGAAAACGAAGCAGCAGGTTGCAATCACCGCAGCGGGCTTCTCCGTGTGTGGAGCTGTGCTGCCACGGGCTGGGAGGCAGCTCCCTGCTCCCTGGAGCATTTCTCAGCAGCTGCTCCGTACATTCCCCCAGATTCCCGCTCAGAATTTGACTCCTGCTTGGATGCATCCCTCTGGCCTGGCGCTGCCGGGGATGGGCTGCAAACAGAGGGGCTGATGCTCTTGCCCTCCATAGGAAGTCTCAGTAATTGGGCCTAATTACCACAGCTTCGGCAGTCCCCCTGGGTGCTGTGGGAGGAGAAGGGGAGCCGGGGGTGGGCAGCTGGATAAAGCACGTGCCTCCCGAACGAGCCTCAGGGGAGACGGCCCTGTTCCTAGGCAGTCCTCTGGGGATGAAAACTGGAGCTGAACTAAGGAGATTTCACACTTACAGAGTGAAAGATTTGGGAAGGAGCTCGTCCCTCTGCATGCCAGACTGCAGCAGGCCTGTTGGTGATGCCTCAGCACTTCCCCTTCCCTCCTCCCTCTTTCATCCCTTTGCTTTGCCTCTTGGTGACCCCAAGAGTCCCCTCCAGTGACAATCCACCCAGAGAGTCAAGCGACGTCAAGATGAGAGACAGGAGCCTCCCCTAGGTGGCTGCCAAGAGAAGGGTTGGAGACCTTTCCTTTCCTAGCTGGGCAGCGTGTCCATCGGGATGTCCCATCCAGGAGAAGTCAGGGGCAGGTGCCCATTGGTGCTGCTTTGCAGCCACGTCCATCAGCAGGACGCCCTGGCACATCCCGCTGCTCCTCACTGCTGCTCAGATCTAGCTTTCTGCTGAGAACGCTGGCACGGATGGGTGGAGAGTAAAGGCTGGTGCAGACAGGATAAAACATGACAAATTCCTCCAAGCTGTTGCCTCCTATCAGCTTTCCCTGCTGCTGCCAAATTCGTCTTCTAAGAGCTCTCCCAGGCAGTAAAAAGAATCATCAATCCTGATCGCCTTCTGTTGCTATCAGGGCTGAGGCCATGATCGTCTTTCCTTGGGAAAAAAAGTCACAGGTATGACGGGTCTGCTCCATGGGGTCTCTGCAGCTCACTTTCCCGACGCTTCGCCCTTTTGTTTGTTGAGAAGGCCATCCAGAGTCACCATCTGAGGGACCTGCGCGCAGAGAAAGCTGGCTTGGTGCTGAATTCATCCATCTTGGAAAGACAAAGCCCGAATCAAGGTGCCAAGCTGGGATTCATGTGGTCACAGCAATCTCCCTCTCCACCCTTACAGCCTGGGCTGTCCTCCCTGACATTTTCCGGCTGTGCTTGTCGGGCAGCATGGAATCGAGCATCCATCCTCCTCCCTGTGGATCTCGAGCATCTCCAGGCCGTGCAGGAGCAGCTTCTGGTGCAAAGTCAACCCTGGGCAGGCTGGAGGAGATGCTGGCAGGCAAAGCAAAGGGGTTTTGTCGCACCACATCCAAGAGGTGCCATAGTCTGTCCCCAGTCACAGACCCGTGGGGTCTGGGTCTCGCCTGGCTGAGTTTCATGGTGATGGGAGAGGAATTTCTTACTGCCCAGCATGTTTCTGGCCAGAGGCTGCAGAGCTGGAAAAAGCAGGACACGCACCTAGTGCCACTGGCGGTGTGCTGCCCGCGCCGTGCCTAACATCAGAGCGAGCAATGTCTGTGTGCGTTAAATAAAACAAACACCACTTGCTCAACCTGACTCTCAAACACAAAAATCCAACCCTGAATAAATCTGCCTAAAGCGAGAAACTCAACTGTAGGCGCTCCTGTGGAGCAGGAATGAAGGCTGAGGCTTTCTGGTGGATTTTCTTTCCTGCTCCCGGTGTGCAGCAGGAGTGGAAGAAAAGGCTGGAGGCCCCAGGCTCTTTTGAACTGCTGGGCTCTTGCTGCTTGTGCTTGATCTCTTTGCTTCCGTAGCATTCCCCTTCCGAGTTTGTTTGCAACTTCAGGCACGTTCCTGGGAGGTTTCCCTCTTGTCTTTCACAGGCTACCTTCTTTGAAGCCTCTGAAAGGTCCCCGCTGCCCCGCCGTGCCCTACCTCCTTCCTCGCCTGCGCGTGGTCCCCAGGATCCCTCCTCACCTCCCTGGCTTCTGCTGATGTATAATGGAAAAGGGGAGAATTCTGTGCAACGGCGCTATGAAATTACAAACACTGGAGTAAACTGCTGAGGTGTGGGTTTTGGGTTGTTTTTTTTGTTTGTTTGTTTTTTCAGATGGAGAGCCTGACCATGAGGTTCCACAGAGTGAAGGCTACCAGTATGACCAGTGGTACCAGCCCGTGCCACCACAGGGACCCAGCTCCCATGAGGATGTGTCCCTCCAGCCCCAGGCACCTGCTCAGCTCCCAGCATCGCCGCTGCCCGGCGTTCGGCAAGAGCTGCAGCCCCCCACGCTGGGCCCAGGGGTGGCCACTCCGCTGGCGGGGGGGGTTGCCGAGCCCCCTCCGCAGGTGGTGCCAACGGCAGGTAGGTGCTCCAGCCTTGTTCCCCTGCAAAAATGCCTGTCCCCAGTTATAAGCAGTGGGAATGGGGTGTCCCTGAGGGAAGCATGATCCCTAAAGGGGGCCTACAAGAAAGCTGGAGAGGAAATTTTTACAAGGGTCTGTAGTGATAGGACAAGGGGTAATGGCTTCAAAATAGAAGGAGGTAGATTTAGATGAGATATCAGGAAGAAATTTTTTATGATAAGAGTGGTGAGACACTGGAACATGTTGCCCAGGGAGGCTGTGGCTGCCCCATCCCTGGAGGGGTTCAAGGCCAGGCTGGACGGGGCTTGGAGCAGCCTGGTCTGGTGGGAGGTGTCCCTGCCCAGGGCAGGGGGGGGGGACTGGGTGATCTTTAAGGTCCCTTCCAACCTAAATCATTCTACGATTCTATGTGTGCCACTTCAGACACTGCTCCCTGCCAGCGCTGCCTTCACCCAGCACCTTATTTCCCTCCAGCCTGGGCCAGATGCGGAGCCATGCCTGCCCCAGGGCCATGCTGGCTGCCCTGGGCAGGCGGGCCTTCATTTTTGGAAGACCATGCCCAAAGCAGCAATGAGGGCCAGCCGCGGGGCGGTGGCGGTGCTGTCGCTTCCATGCCAGATGGGAAAACCAGCTTCCCGTCCAGCAGCACTAGACAGGTGTTTGAGATGCACCAGTGCAGCCTTGTGTCTGAGTCCCTGCTGGTGGCATGGACAGGGACAGGGTCCAGAACAGTCTTTTGCATCTCTTGGGGGGACATCTTGGCCATGCAGCCTTGCTCTGAGGTGGGATGATAGAAGCACTGAAAATATCTCAACACGGCAGGAGCTCCTCGGGCCAAACCCTGACTGTGTCCTTCCATCTGCTCCACAGGAGAAGCTGGGGAGTCCTGGGGTGCCCCGCTGTCCCCTGGTGGGGTGCAGCCATCACTCCCGGCAGAGCAGGTGGGTCAGAGGGGTCAGGGAGGACATCCCACTGTGGGTCCCAGGAGAATTTGGGACTTGCTGGCTCATCCTTCATGAGGAAACCCCCATCATGGTGCCAGCTGTCCCCTTGGGGACCTGACGGGTTAAAGTAGCCCTCTCCAGCCTCCTACCTCTGGGACCACTGGTCCCCACTGTGGGTGCTATCCCTCCCTGTCTGATTTGTAAGGGATGCGAGGTTCTCTGGGAACGCTATACATTAAGCTTGGCGTGGAGGAGTCACAGGGATGCTCTGATCACGCTTGGGGTGGCTCCTCTGGGAACACCAAATGGCAGCTTCGATCTCCAATGCCAGGAGGAGTTAAAGGCAAGGGCTCGGACCATCTCAGAGACCTCCACCATCTCCTTGGAAGATGAGAGCCGGCCTTCCTCAGAGAGTACGGCCGAAGACACCACTGAAGAGTTGTCACCAGCAGAGGCAGCGAAGCCGGATGGGGATAAGGTGAGCATGCCAGAGATGCTGTGAAGCCTCGTGCTCCAAGTTTTCCTGTCCCTGATGCCCACTGGGCAAAATGGTGCCCCCCAGCCAACATGGGAGGCATCCGAGTGGCAGTGGCATCCTCCTCTTCTCATCCATTTCCGTTGACTGTGACAACCTCCATTTCCCAGAGCTCTGGATTCAGGTGGTTTGGCTGGTTTCGGTCGAAGCCCACCAAGGAAACACCTTCCAAAGCCACCTCTGAGACAGCCCCGAACTCCCCCACACCGGAATTGCAGGTAGGGGACGAAGGGCTGTCCTGTCCCTCAGTGACCCCCAGGGTTACAGCCACGGTGACAGGTGACACGTTTCGCCCATCACCCACTGTTTCTCCCTCCATCCTCATGCAGGTGGCTGGGCCGTGCCGTTGCACAGCTCCTCATGACTGTAGCTGCTCTGTATGGGGACAAAGTGTGACTGGGAGCCCTTTTAGCCTGGAAGTGAATCCTTGATTAATAACAATTGTAAATTTATAAAGCCTCTTTGATCCGGGAGGCCCTCCAAGCACTTGGCAAATGCTGCAGGGATTGCTTGCTCTCTGCTGGAGCAGAAAGTAGCAGCTGCGAGAGGAACTGCTTGGGCAGGTTTTAGGAGTTGAAGGGAAGGAAAACCTCTAATTGGAAGCATAACAGAGATGAGGGATCAGCAGAGAGGGTGAAGCAGCCATGCGTGGTTATCCCACTCCTGGCTGAGTCCAGGGGGTGTCACAACCCCAGCTGCAGAACGATGGTGGGCTTGGAGGCAGATATGGGAGCAACACCCTTCCCTGGAAGTTTCCTCCTGGTTGAGAATGACCTACAGTTGCAAAGCGGGCAGTTTTGGGATATTCTTCCAAAACTAGCATAAGATGAGGAATAGAGGTGGATCGATGAACCCTGGTGGCCCCTCACACTGTAGACAGGCTTAGTGTCCAGTCTCCTGCCTAATTTTGAGCTTTCCGGGTTGTTTAGCTTTGTCCCAGGAGCTGCTTGCCCTGACCCTGTACTCCCCCTTAGCTTGGGTGCCTGCGGCTCTCGGGGTAGCTCTCTAGCAGAATGGGTGCAGAGTGGTGGTACCCCGAAAGTGTGGTGTGGTATCTGGTGCAGAGGTCTTCTCACCACGCGAGGGACTTCTGCTCTAAATGGGTGGATGTGGTTTCAGGAACAGATGTCACAATCCCCAGCTGACGCTCCTCTTGTGGCTGGGACAGGCCCTTTGGCTCAGCCTCCATCCAGAAACCCCGGTAAATGCTGCGTGGGTCCCCTCGCCCCTCTCCCTGACAGCCTTTTAGAAGCTGCTCCTATTAATTTTCAGTTGTTGGGGCTTGGTTTTTTTTTGGTTGTGTGCCCCGGGGCNGCACAACTCTCCCTTACACCATCTCTCTCTTTCCCCAGCTGGCTGCTGCCTCTCGGCCCAACCAACCCCGGCTGCTTTCCCAGCGCCGCTACCCCCCCAAC